>JAJJWW010012186.1:0-19033 GCA_023531295.1 Papaver armeniacum
GCATGTGCCAATGGCATGGAGCTCGTGGTAGTAGCCGGCTACCAGGACGATGTTGCAGGCCAATGGCATGCTCGCATTTGGTCGCGCCTGGTAGGAAAAGCTACCAAATGAGCATGTTGGCATGTGCCAATGGCATGCGTGGGTCATAGGGCCGTAGCCTCGGTAGGAAAAGCTACAAATGAGCATGTTGGCATGTGCCAACGCATGCTCGGCCATTAGGGGCTGCGCGTTTAGTAAAAAGGATGCGTTGACGCATGTTGGCATGTGCCAATGGCATGTCGGCACCATTTGGGGTCATGCGCTTGGTAGACAGCTACCCGTGAGCATGTTGGCATGTGCCAATGGCATGCCTCGGCCATTAGTGGCCGCTTGCCATAAGAAAGGCTACCACGAGCATGTTGGCATGTGCCAATGGTATACTCGGCCAATTTAGGTCGCGCCTTGGTAGGAAAAGCTACCAAGCGAGCATGTTGGCATGTGCCCAATGGCATGACTTGGCCAATTTGGGTCGCGCCTTGGTAGGAAAAGCTACCACGAGCATGTTGGCATGTGCCAATGGCATGCGTGGTCACACTTGGCCTAGGTTGCATGGTTTGCAGGCCTAGGGCTATATTTGAGCATGTGCCAATGGCATAGCGGCTTGGAAATATGGCTTGTGGTACGTGTTGGCATGTGCCAATGGCACGTATCTACCGTGTCGACTGGGTCGTGCATGTTTTGCAAGCCTGAGGCGTATACAGCTTAGCTGGCATGGTTGCCATAATGAGCGCATATGCGCTTTGGCTTTCGGCGGCTGGCCATGGTGCGCAGTGCGCGGTTTGGTTTGGCATTGTTGCCAGGCAGCGCAGGTCTGCGGCTTGGTTTGGCATTGTTGCCCCGGTGCTAGATAGTGGCGGCTTGGTTTTGGAATTAGGGTTCCGTGGTCGAAAACCTAATCTGGTATTTTGAAAAATACCCCTATTAATTATTTACACTGAAAGTTAAATGCTCTTAGTTAATGTGTGCAGGTAACACTAGGTCATGGGGTTTTACGATTTTACCCCTTGTTTAAAAACACTACCATCGACATTAAGTCCCCTGCCAGCTTCGTAACATGGGCTTCATAGTGGGATAAGCATAAGATGGTGACAAACTATCAACGACAAACCGTAAAGAGAATTGAGAGAGCTTGTCTCACCTTTTATAAATTGGTTTTGGAATCCTCGCTTCTCGGTAGTTTTGCACAAAATCGGGAGGCTAGCACAATTGGTGGGGCCAGGGCAAGAGCTTGGTCGACGTTGGGAAGTTGGCGTGAGCTCTGGGAAGCTGAGTGTGTTGTTAGTGGGACCTAGCCGCAAGGTGTGCGTAGCCAGAGGCGTGACTTGGGAAGCCGAGCGTGCGGGTCAGGTGGGACCCCAGGCGCAAGGTGTGCGTGCTTGTAGCGTGACTTGGGAAACCGAGGTGCTGGGCTGGTGGGACCAAGGCAAGGTGTGCGTGCTGCGGAGCGTGGCTTCGCGGCGTTCACTGGGAAGTCTGCTGGCACTTGGTGGGGCCGGCATGGCATACCGGACGTTGGGACCGCCCTTGTGGCGCCGCCTTACACGCACGATTTGGTAAAAGGAAATCCTTCCCTATTTAGAGACTTCATGCCTATGTATATAAAGTCCCTTTCTCCCATCTTCGCACTCTGCCATCTTTCATCCTTTCCTACCGAACGATGCAGTCATAAAGAAAACCGCCTTCGGTGCATGTCTTCCAAGACTTTCTTTATGTAGGTGTAAACCCTAGGCGTTTTCTTGCGATATAATTTCCTCGCGTGTCTTGTGTAGAAAATATTGTATGTATGCAACCAAGGGAAATACGCATATATTATTCGAACCCGTAGGAAAGTGCTCCGTATATTATTTGAACCCGGCAGGTTGCCTGCGACGCACTTGAGCCCGTATAAAATACCGCGTATATAATTTTGGAACTCAAGAAAATACTGCGTGTGCAGTCTTGAACTCATGTAGAAAACATGTGACATGAATCCCGAAGAAGAATACAGTATATATGCTCCATACGACTTCAACCAGGGAAATATTGTATATATGATTTTCTGGCCTCAAAGAAATATCAGCACGTGGGTTTGAACCGCAGAAAAATGCTCCATATATAATTTTGAACCAAGAAGGATACAGCAGGCATACTTGAACCCGTATAAAATGCCGCGTATATAGTCTCGAACTCAAGAAAATATCACAGATATAGTCTTGAACCCGTAGAGAATACGCCCTCCTCTCTTTTTTTCTTTTTTTATTTATTTCGGGTTTTCCTTTGTTGGTGCTGTTATGTGTCGTGGAGATAATTTTTTTGTGCGTAGTATCTTGTTACTTAAGTTCTTATTAAGAGATCACGACAAGATGTTACTCGAACAAAATTTCGCTCATCAAAGGATGTCCATAATTCCAAACCAAACACTGATGATGAGTTCTTCGCCAAAAACTTGTCTCGCTCGAAAATCACCCGTGTTTCGCGCTAATTTTGTTAACCAAGTGGTGAAGATGAAAGGAAGACACGTCGGGTTCTCCTGCAGAACACCATACGGTTCTTGACCGATTTGTCAGCCGACACAAATATAATTACACTTTCTTACTACTCAAAATATAAATATAGCAAGTGCAAGAAAGGATCGATCCCACAGAGAGGTCTAGGTTGTCAAATTGTTTCGGTTCCCTATAAATAACACCGGGGTTTTGTGATTTTTATAAACGAAAATAAAATAAAAGCAAATAAAGCAAAGCAAACAAATCGAATCAAGGATAAGAAAGTATTGGTTAAGGATTTCGTTTTCATTCACAAACATGTTTTCACACAATAACTAGAATTGATATTTTAATCTCAACTTTTATCAAAGACCCTAGAATACCTTGATCGCAAGAATATCCCGCAAATCTCCTCATGTCATCAACAAACACATTAAAAGATGCGAATATGAATTCTACCTAAAGGAACAACCTAACGTGTAAAAGCACTAATCAAGTTTAATTCCCTAGATGCATTAAGTTCTATGAAATCAGGCCAATCAAAGCAATCGAACGTGGAAAGCTAATCCGATTTAACAAAGGTTATGGTTCACATATGATCATAAAATATATCACTACAAACTATAATCATACTTATGCTACTTGCAATCCGCATTATCACTTCTGCGTATAATAACCCTAATCTAGCAATAAAGATGAAAGCAAACTCAATCGATTCGCGACTCGACTAACAAGCATTCAAATCATGTAACAATATTGATGGTGAATCATAAACGATAATATGAGAGAAAACTAATTTATTGAATTAAAACCCATATTTGGAAATCCAACTTATTCCATAACCAATAATAAAAACTCTAGCTCATATTCATGGAGTTCATAACAAGAAGAAAGAGAAAAGACTTCATGGTTCTAAACCCTAGAATAAAGTAGAGGAAAAAGAATAATAAGATGTGGTGTCCAAAAAATTGTAGAAGTCTTCCCTTTTGTAGTCTTTTTCTCCTTCCAAAACTAGGTTTTGTCTTCAAAGTCCATTAGTTGGAAATTCACCCGGCCCACCATGGAGAGAAACCGTGTAGAAATTCTCGTCCCAAAAACGCTCGCCGAAAAATCGGGATTATGGCGAATCCGTAGGAAAAGTTGTCGGAAAATGTCTCAGGTGACCGGCAAAAGTCAACCCGGTCACCGGTCAACGGGTCGGATCGTTCGAGTCAACTCGGTCAGACCGAGTCAGGGAGAGTCAGGCGGGTCAAACCGGGTTAGCTGGTTCTAGTCAGAGAGTCGAGTCGAGTCATGGGCTAACTATCGACTTGATCTAGGCAAAACGATTTGCGGCTTTGCTCGGAGCCAACAAATGCGCACAAAGATGGTGCTTCATCAGTTCATTAGCCAGCCATCTTGGCTCTGTATGTTGCATTTCATCACCAGTGCCTCAGTACTTCAACACCACTAGCACTTGCAAGCATTTTTATCAACACCGGAGGCTTATCAATACCTCCACGGCTACGTAATCACACGGCCATTGTGACCATGGCAAGACACCCTCTCTTTCTAGCCATAACTCCACATCATTCCTCCACACATAATCGTGGACACCACCCATGGCATCAATAGCTCAAAGCGCAACATACACAAGACTGGCGGAGACATTCTCAATTTCACTAAACCATTGCATTCATCTTGCGCATTCTCAGCAATAACATCCTCTCTCGTACCACTACCTCGCACCGCATATCCTTTATCACAAGCGCCGCAACCACTCATGGTGCTATTCTCGCCTGCGCCATATCCCCCCCGCCTTCGAGACCAACTTAACCCTATTCTCTCGCATCAACAGCCTAACATCCACCAACCCTCAACAACAACCTCACCAACTCACACGCTGCATTAACATCAACGGTGATCAATTTCGGCTTTTCCTAAACATACATCTAAGATGTGAACCACCTTCTCTAGCATTCGTAGACCTCTTCTCGACTTCATCTCATTTGTAACCCATAGCAAAGAATAAATTTACAACACTGCTTTGCAAAACCATTCACAATCCCGGTGTTCTTCCATTCAACTCAAAGACAACTCATAAGTTTGTCTCCACAATGACAGAAACACCTGCAACTCCCATGTATAGCTCTGTGTGTACTTCTCGGTGCCATTCCAACTCCTTTCAATCCCTTCAAACGAAATCGCAACTTCACTAGATACCCATTTGTGCCATTCTCATAACATAACACCCGAATCGCAACTCCAAACCTAGCATTCATCTAAGCTTAGCTCAATTTCCCATCTCAACCACGGAACCCTCATCAACTCCAATTACCTCTTTTCCAAAGAATCTGAGTGGAGACTTGGCCTATTCGAAACCAACACCATCTTCATAATCCCGCTTAACTCGATAACCCTGCCAGTGCCTTTAACAACAATTTCTCTTGTTCATCTCATAATCGACGGCAGCAGTCACTATTTTCTGTAGCTCTGAATTTCATCACCTTCAACCTTCTCGAGACCCGTAGCCTCAGATCCCCATATTTATCACCACCGATCAATGGCAAGAACCAAACCCACTCTCAATCTCTACCAATTCCTTCAATCCACCATCAGCGAACCCCAATCACGACATCAATAACATCCATGATTCTCTAATTTCTTGAACCTCAGACATCACCCATCTACCCATGGCATCGATACCATCTTCTTTCATTTCCGCAAACATTCCACAGAACACAGTACCACCATCTTGCCAGCAACCACCAGCTCACCGTTGCTTCTCTTTCTCACTGCCATCATCTCTCAAGCTCCATTTCAGTTCAAGCTCATAGCTTCCATCCCCCATTGCAGTTGCACCTCTTCTTATTGTATCAAACAATTACATATCCTACCAACACAAAGATAAACTCGGGTTCACTCATACCAGGGTGAGCATTGCCATCTCAAGTGCTCTATCTCGGTTCTAAGACCACCGCTTTCAAGTCCACTGACTTATCTTTGTTCTTCAATCTCAAGCCTCGGTTGAACAAAGAACTCCAACTTCTTCTTCAATCAATTTCAGGACCACCAACAAGAACAATTCCCTTTAATCGCTCGATTTGGTCTAGCGTCAGACTCCTTCCTCTCGTGTTCTTGATCGTAATGGATGCAAAACCCTCGGTCTTGATCTCGATTCATGTTCTTCCTTCTTTCAATTTCAGATCCAAATACCCCAATTTCCATTCATTTAGGAGAACCCTAACTTCAATTCCAATGAATCTAATGCACCCATCAATCTCTTCTTCTTCGCATCCAAACTCCGCATCGACCTTTCTCATCTGTTTCTCTCAATTGACAGACCCAAGCTTCAAACCCTAGTTCGACATCAACAGCAGCCATCTCTGCTTCGAGTTCATCTTCTAACTCATTCAACGAGCTTCAACAATGGGCTAATTCCTTCTCCCATTTCTTATGATTCGGTTTCAATGGCAGCGAGTTCTCAAATCCAATCTCGCTGCAGAATAACATTTGGGAAAGAACTCAAATAAGAAAACTCGACTAGATTGTAATAGAGATGGGATATTAAGACACCCCAAGATAGGTGCCCCTTAACGAAAAATAATCTGTCTCTAGCGAATCCCAGTGACTCCCCATAGCAATAGACCTGACTTCCTTTAGCGGTTTCTCTGAAATGTCTGCCCCTTAACAGAGAGTGGGGTTGCCAATAGCACTTGTCTGACCATTTTGCTCTTTTGAGCCTTCAAATTCTCGTTTTGCTCGTAACTTCTCCATACGAACTCAGAATGACTCCGTTCTTTCGCCATTGCCTTCGTCTTCTCGTCATCTACAAAATGAAAAGTAGAAATCTTGTATTTGAACGAGTTCCAATTGGTATTTTTGCTCCAAATGACTCCATTGCACCTAATAAACTCAAAAGCACACATAAGATACATAGTTTACAAGAAAACTCGCAAAGAAAGCATAAATACTAGATATTAAATACGGTGTATTCTACACCTATCAAATTCCCCCACACTTAGACTTTGCTAGTCCTCGAGCAAATCAAACAAAACAATAAAATACAACAACTCCGTGTCGTCGAGGTTACGGTTAATTTTAGCATAAATAACAAGCCTTTAAACCCCTAGGTGTCCCTAGTGGACGAGTTATAGTCTCGTGGAGGTTTACTAGAGATATACCTACAAAACCTATATTTCCAACTCCGTCTATTTGTGACAAATCAATGAACGAATCCAAATTGACTACAGGAGGAGGTACCTTGCAAATTCAATTCAATTATTAGTAAATAAACTCTAATTAGATAGTCGAACAAGCCACAATACTCGGAAACTAACAAACCACAATCACAATGAAAAGATTAAGAAGATGGATAAAGATGTAGATGTTGGCGAATATTCACAAGTGTTCGATGTTTCCCATATCTCGTCTCAAGGTCACCGTTTAAGATGAACCTAATCCTATTGGATTGAGCTACTTGTCTTTGAATGCTACATCAAATCAATTGGCATATACAAGGGAACCAAGAGTGACTTTATTCAACACAATAATAATTTATTCTCTTTTTTTATATGATTGGATCAAACTGGATCCAATTTCTTTTTTTTTTTTTTAGACGGCATGATTAGATCTTTTGGATCAAGCGCATGCTTCCTTGTCAACACGTATATGATAGTTGCCTTGGATCCTGCATTCCACGCTTGTTTAGGCGACGGAGACAGGACTACGTTTCACATATCTTTGCTATTCCCAAGTGTCTTTTTATTCCGTTTTGGTCTAATTGGTGGTCTCTTTTTTTTTTTTTTTTTTTTTTTTTTTTCATTTTTTTTTCTTTTTCTAGTAACTCAATCACTCTATTTCATCCTAGCAACAATAACACGTCGATGTTTAGTGACCCACCAAAGCACTTGGAGAACAATAGATAAATATGGAAAAATAAAAATAGAATGTGATATGGTGATATTCCGAGATATGGTAACAACTATCATGTTAATTTGTGATTTCTGAGCTATCTTCTTCCCTTTTAGTTAATTAGTTCCTCAACTCCTGCATTCAAAATGGTTCCATACACTAATGGTGTCAAAAAACAAACTATACAAACATATAAATGCTCCCCCACACTTAAACTTCACATTGTCCTCAATGTGTAAAACCGAAAGTTCTGAATTCTGACGTAACAGCAGATAAAACGCAAAAACTGCGCAAATTGGTAAGGAATTCGGAAAAACTCCATTTCACAAAAGTTGTTCACCTACGTGTTTTCTACACAGTGTCAAAATTTCACAGTGTTTTGATAAACGGTATGACAGTTATGGTCTCTGGACTGAACTACGCGCAGTCTGAAATTTTCTGACGAAAAAGGTATTCGTCATAATTCTCTTCTAAGATAGATTACGGACTCAATGAAATTAAACATAGGGATGCAAATATGATATGAAAACAGTAAAAATAAATAAACGAAACAAAAATAAAATAAAAAGCAAAAGGATAAGAGATACAAAACCGGTGGGTTGCCTCCCACTTAGCGCTTGTTTTAAAGTCGGCCCGACTTAGCTTCTTGTAAGATTCATTCCCCATACACCAATAATCGGAAAAGTTGGGGATCCACCCATAGCACCTGTTTTGCAAACACTAGCTTCACACAAATATTAGTAATATAAAACAGAAACGAAGCTATTAACCGATAAAAGCTTCCCCCACACTTATTCTTGTCCGCACATGGAAGTGCATAAAGAATATAGGAGTCGGGTACTTCTACGGTTTCTGGTTCCATAACCTGCATAGTATGAGAATCAAGTATCTCTAATGGCGGAAATCGAGATATAAAATCATTCAACAATATTTTTGAAGCACATAAATTCAAACCAATAAGAGGTAAAGGAGAAGAAACAATAGGCAAAGGGTTAGATAAACCTTTCACAATATCTTGTATTACGGAATCCTCTTCATCCTTGAAAAACTCAAGTGAATTATTCACCTCTTGTATATCATGGTCCTCTATTAAACCTTGCAACCATTCTTCGTCCGTTTTCGCCGTAACCAAAGTCTCGACATAAACATCATCATTACAATCATTTGCAAGCTCAATTGGGTCTTCCCAATATTGGTTATACCAGGGTCTCATTCTCAACACATTCCTCCTTTTGTTGTAAGGCACATACTCTTTTGCGGATCCAAATTTTATCATAAGAAACTTTTTTAGAACACTCGAAAATGCATCATCCTCAAGCTCCACCCTTTGAATAGGCTCTTGATCATTATTAAAATCAATGCTTGAGTAATCTACACAAGTGTCGACATATTCCTCTTCGTCTTCATCTTGATCCCAAAAAGACTCCTCGGAGATGTCACCATGAGTTGTTTCAAGCAATGTATCATAATCACCGTCACTATCATAGTCAACATAAGATTGGTCCTCGTTGAATTTAGTGTTGCTAATCTCTAACTCATCCTTTTGAATAGGTGAATGATCATTATTAAGATCAAGAGTTGAGTTAACTACACAATTATCCACGAAAGTGACCAAGGTTTGGCCTTTTTCAACATTAGCATCAATCAAATATTCATCACAAACCATATGCACATTAGAATTTTCCATATCTTCCTTGTATTGATCAATGCCTCTTCGCAAGCTAGCAATACCTTCACGAAGTTCTTGGAGTTGCTCGTTTGTAGTCTCTTTTGCTTTTTGAAATTCCTCTTGTAAAAAGGTGGAAACTTTAAGAATCCTCCCATCCTTGTGGTTGTTCACACACATAAGGTTATTGAGGAAAACCATAAGGTTCCATGGAGTATTGGTCATAACCAATGAATTGGTTTTGATTATACCCATGGAATTGGTAGTTGTCGTATTGTTGAGGTTGAAACCCCGTATCCATCCACGTAATATGCTCCTTCCATAGAAATAAGCACTGAAATAAGATTCTCAAACCAAGGTTAAAACCGAGTAAAATAGGAAAAATAAAACAAAACTAAAAAGAAAAATAAGAAACCAAAAACAATTAACAACCGCTGCCTCCTAAGCAACGGCGCCAAAATTTGACCAGGTTGTCACGACACAAATATAATTACACTTTCTTACTACTCAAAATATAAATATAGCAAGTGCAAGAAAGGATCGATCCCACAGAGAGGTCTAGGTTGTCAAATTGTTTCGGTTCCCTATAAATAACACCGGGGTTTTGTGATTTTTATAAACGAAAATAAAATAAAAGCAAATAAAGCAAAGCAAACAAATCGAATCAAGGATAAGAAAGTATTGGTTAAGGATTTCGTTTTCATTCACAAACATGTTTTCACACAATAACTAGAATTGATATTTTAATCTCAACTTTTATCAAAGACCCTAGAATACCTTGATCGCAAGAATATCGCAAATCTCCTCATGTCATCAACAAACACATTAAAAGATGCGAATATGAATTCTACCTAAAGGAACAACCTAACGTGTAAAAGCACTAATCAAGTTTAATTCCCTAGATGCATTAAGTTCTATGAAATCAGGCCAATCAAAGCAATCGAACGTGGAAAGCGCACTAATCCGATTTAACAAAGGTTATGGTTCACATATGATCATAAAAATATATCACTACAAACTATAATCATACTTATGCTACTTGCAATCCGAATTATCACTTTTGCGTATAATAACCCTAATCTAGCAATAAAGATGAAAGCAAACTCAATCGATTCGCGACTCGACTAACAAGCATTCAAATCATGTAACAATATTGATGGTGAATCATAAACGATAATATGAGAGAAAACTAATTTATTGAATTAAAACCCATATTTGGAAATCCAACTTATTCCATAACCAATAATAAAAACTCTAGCTCATATTCATGGAGTTCATAACAAGAAGAAAGAGAAAAGACTTCATGGTTCTAAACCCTAGAATAAAGTAGAGGAAAAAGAATAATAAGATGTGGTGTCCAAAAATTGTAGAAGTCTTCCCTTTTGTAGTCTTTTCTTTTTTCTCCTTCCAAAACTAGGTTTTGTCTTCAAAGTCCATTAGTTGGAAATTCACCGGCCCACCATGGAGAGAAACTTAGTGTAGAAATTCATCCCAAAAACGCTCGTTCGAAAATCGGGATTATGGCGAATCCCGCCGGAAAATTTGGGAAAATGTCTCGGGTGGGGCAAAAGTCAACCCCGGTCAATGGTCAACGGTCGGATCGTTCGAAGTCAACTCGGTCGGACCGAGTCGGGGAGAGTCGGGCGGGTCAAACAAGGTTAGCTGGTTCTAGTCGAGAGTCGGGTGCGAGTCATGGGCTAACTCATCTGACTTGATCCTAGGCCAAAGCAGTTGCAGCTTTGCTCAGGCCAACAATGTGCTGCACAAAGATGGTGCTTCATCAGTTCATTAGCCAGCCATCTTGGCTCTGTATGTTGCATTTCATCACCAGTGCCTCAGTACTTCAACACCACTAGCACTTGCAAGCATTTTTATCAACACCAGAGGCTTATCAATACCTCCCACGGCTACGTCAGAATCACACAGACCATTGTGACCATGGCAAAGACACCCTCTGCTTCTAGCCATAGCTCCACATCATTCCTCCACACATAATCGGCAGACACCACCCATGGCATCAATAGCTCAAACCGCAACATACACAAGACTCCAAGTGAGACATTCTCAATTTCACTAAACCATTGCAGATTCATCATGCGCATTCTCGTAGCAATAACATCCTCTCCTCGTACCACCCGCACCGATATCCTTTATCACAAGCGCTCGCAACCACTCATGGTGCTATTCTCACCTGCGCCATATCCCCCTCCCGCCTCGAGACCAACTTAACCCTATTCTCTCGCATCATCACGCCTAACATCCACCAACCCTCAACAACAACCTCACCAACTCATGGCCGCATTAACATCAACACCGATCAATTTCGACTTCCTAAACATACATCTAAGATGTGAACTCGCTCTAAGATTCTGCCAGACCTCTTCGAGCTTCATCTCATTTGTAACCCATAGCAAAGCGGCTACAACACTGCGCAGCTGCAAAACCATTCACAATCCCAAAGTGTTCTTCCATTCAACTCAAAGACAACTCATAAGTTGTCTCCAACTGCAAAGAAAAACACCACCGCAACTCCCATGTATAGCTACCGTGTGTACTTCCTGTGCCATTCCAACTCCTTTCAATCCCTTCAAACGAAATCGCAACTTCACTAGATACCCATTTGTGTCATTCTCATAACATAACACCCGAATCGCAACTCCAAACCTAGCATTCATCTAAGCTTAGCTCAATTTCCCATCTCAACCACGGAACCCTCATCAACTCCAATTACCTCTTTCCAAAGAACTCCGAGGGGAGACTTGGCCTATTCAAACCAACACCATCTTCATAATCCCGCCGCAACTCGATAACCTTCGCCAAAGGCCTTTAACAACAATTTCTCTTGTTCATCTCATAATCACCAGCTAGAAATCACTATTTTTTACAGAGCTCAATTTCATCACCTTCAACCTCCGAGACCCATATTAGCTTCGAGATCCCCATATTTATCACCACCGATCAATGGCAAGAACCAAACCCACTCTCAATCTCTACCAATTCCTTCAATCCACCATCAACCCCAATCACGACATCAATAACATCCATGATTCTCTAATTTCTTGAACCTCGACATCACCCATCTACCCATGGCATCGATACCATCTTCTTTCATTTCCGCAAAACATTCCACGTAATAACACAAGTATTCACCATCTTGCCAAGAAACCACCAGCCACCGTTGCTTTCTCTTTTCTCATCGCCATCATCTCTCAAGCTCATTTCGATTCAAGCTCATAGCTTCCATCCCCCATTGCAGTTGCACCTCTTCTTATTGTCTGCAACAATTACATATCCTACCAACACAGCATAAACTCAGTTCACTCATACCAGGGGTGAGCATTGCCATCTCGTGTTTCTATCTGCCCGATTCGGTACCCGACCGCTTTCAAGTCCACCTGACTTATCTTTGTTCTTCAATCTCAAGCCTCGGTTGAACAAAGAACTCCAACTTCTTCTTCAATCAATTTGGGGACCACCAACGACTGGCAATTCCCTTTAATCGCTCGATTTGGTCTAGCAGTTGTACTCCTTCCTCTCGTGTTCTTGATCGTAATGCATGCAAAACCCTCAGTCTTGATCTGATTCATGTTCTTCCTTCTTTCAATTTCAGATCCAAATACCCCAATTTCCATTCATTTCCGGAGAACCCTAACTTCAATTCCTAATGAATCTAACAGACCCATCAATCTCTTCTTCTTCGCATCCAAACTCCGCATCGACCTTTCTCATCTGTTTCTCTCAATTGACAGACCCAAGCTTCAAACCCTAGTTCGACATCAACAGCAGCCATCTCTTGCTTCTGAGTTCATCTTCTAACTCATTCAACGAGCTTCAACAATGCATTTAATTCCTTCTCCCATTTCTTATGTTTCGGTTTCAATGGCAAATGAGTTCTCAAATCCAATCTCGTGAGAATAACATTTGGGAAAGAACTCAAATAAGAAAACTCGACTAGATTGTAATAGAGATGGGATATTAAGACACCCCAAGATACGTGCCCCTTAACGAAAAATAACTGTCTCTAAATAATCCCAGTGACTCCCATAGCAATAGACACGACTTCCTTTAGCGGTTTCTCGAAATATACGCCTTAACAGAGAGTGGGGTTGCCAATAGCACTTGTCCGACCATTTTGCTCTTTTAGCCTTCAAATTCTCGTTTTGCTCGTAACTTCTCCATACGAACTCGAATGACTCCGTTCTTTCGCCATTGCCTTCGTCTTCTCGTCTTCTCTACAAAATGAAAAGTAGAAATCTTGTATTTGAACGAGTTCCAATTGGTATTTTTGCTCCAAATGACTCCATTGCACCTAATAAACTCAAAAGCACACATAAGATACATAATTTACAAGAAAACTCGCAAAGAAAGCATAAATACTAGATATTAAATACGGGTGTATTCTACACCTATCGATTCGTCTTCAAAAAGGGGTATACTCCTCTTCCAACATTGATTTCGGGATGTGTCAAAGCCCCATTGCGTTCTTTTGATAGATGGGTTGAGTTCATGGTGAGTAAGGAGCATATAAATACCAACTTGACGCGAGCGCAGATTATTGATGTCGCCGAGCGGTAGAATCTCCAGATTAGGAAGGATATCTCGGATTGGTTGCTTTCATCTCCGGATGGTGTTCGGACACCCATACGATCATATGTAGATGGGGTGAGATAACTTTCTCCTTGGAGAGTGTGGCTCTCTTCATTGAATCTTCCTAGAATCGGAATCTTAAAATTCAATTATCGAAAGTGAGGGAAGATGCGGGATGACCTTGCCGCTAAGTTGGAAGATTTCGCTCGGAAAGACTCCCTTTGCAAAGTCGAAGGATTTCTGTCAGGAAATAGGATGAAAGGTGCCTTTACGGTGGTGGATATCTCAATGGTTTAGGACGAGCCGGAACCCGAACGAAAAGCGTGATCTTCACGTTGCAAAAGCACTTTTGGCTATCCGGCTGTCTAGAGACATTTTTGACGACAGTTGCTCCGTAAGAAGGAGATAAGACCGGAGTTGCTAGTGATTCTTTGTGGAAGTTGGCAAAAGGTGAAGTTCTTCCCATTGGCAAGTTATTCCTGCTCCCCCGTATGTGCATCTGGATCACCTAGTTGCGAACATGCGAGTTTCGAATGGTTTGATGAAAGTGAATTCATATGTGCACGTTGCTTTTCTGCAAGTCTGGCTATGGGAGCACTTTGAGAAGTATACTCCGAAACCGATGCCTTCAATTCACGCGAGTTGGGGCGGCTCTCGAATTCGTCGATGGGTGAACAGGCGTCCAAGAGTTGGCGTGAGCTTGGTTAGTATTCTTGATAAGTCGTATGAAATCAATTTTCGCCCATGGGAGCCGGTCCATAGGTCAGTGACTCAAATTGACACCTTTGCTTCTGCTCCGCTCATGTCTTTGTCTTCTGATGGCGATTTGAGCGTTGGTGAAAACTTGTTCATTCAAAGCTGCTTGCCCGGTTATATGCCATCTTTCTTCATGGGGTCTTTCCAGATAGCTGCTTACAATATTGACCGCGGTCGCTCGTCACATGGTTTCGATCAAGAGGTACCTCTTGCTTACCCGTAGGTGCTTCCAAGGATTTATTGCGTGCCGCCCTCAATGCCGGTGCCCTCGAGCCGGGTATCCGCCTTCCTTCTTACAAATGGGAAGAGTAACTTCGACGACCTTTGGCTATAATGAGTTCTGGGGCGACGAGTTTATTATGATCCAAGCTTTTGTGAATAACGTGGTGGAGAACGTTCGTTATAAACCTTCCCCAGCAGTTTTGAAGAAGTACCCAATGTTGAGAGATCTCAAGCGAAAGTTGCCTAGCAACTCGGAAAGTCCCCAGGCCAAGGAACGGAGAACGAAGAATCATGCTGGCGGGTTCGGACGGTTTCAAAAGATCCTCCCACGCCTCTCGTGTCTTCGTTCTTCCAATAACCGGGTATGTGTCGCTTCTTCATTGGTTTCGCCTCAAAACACGTGAATTTCTACGAAAACATGTGTCTTGTTTCTTCCTGTGGCTTCGGTGAGTGTTAATGCTTTCGACGCCCTTGCACGTTGCCGAGAGACTCGGCAATTTCTTCAAAGAATTGCGGAAGATCGAGCCTTCTCATACGGTGATGAGTCGGGAAAGAAGAAAGTTCGACGAGTGAGAGTGATTCCTACGCAAGACAGTGGGTTCTTTTTCGGGAAGTGGTTCGGTGAGTTCCGCTTATTTTCTTTCTTCTTCGTTTCTTCCTTTGAAAAATATCCGACTCAAGTTCGCAGGAGGAATCCGGTTCGAAGGACGATTCTCGGGGTAGAGCCACATGGAAACTTGCCCTTGGTGGCCCACCGCGACTTGGAGATGGGAGTTAGCCAATTGCCGGGCATGGATGTGGTTCAAACGGTAGATGATTCTCTCGATGGTTCTTTCGTAGACATGGAAGAAAACCCTCGCGAGTCGTGAGGCTGGTGCGGGCGCCATTTTTTGATCCCCCGTACTTGGTTCCTTATCCAGTCATGTGTTGGTTGGCGGCTTCACTTTGCTTCGGCTAAGCATGAGGCGTTGTATACTAGAATGCAGGAGAAGTACGGACATATGGCCACAACCAAGAAAGTCACTAGTCGATTTGCGTTGGTTAAGCGTGTGGAAGAGGCTTTATCTTCCATCGAGGATATGCGTGAGGTGACCGGGTCACACCGTTTCAAGACGTTATTGCCGATCGGGAGCACCATCGTGACGTGTGCGTAGAAAAGGAGTTCAACACCTCGTGGTTTGTCGAAGGCCTTGCTGAGATCCAAAGTTGAAAGATGCAACAACCGAAAGCCTTTCCGCCGAGGAGATTGCACGACGGGAGGTAGAACTCTAAAAGCTTTCCCAAGATGTTGACTATGAAGAGAGCGGCTCTTGAAGATGCAAAGTTGACTTTCTCCAAGAAGAACAGACCTCTGTTGGATGATTTTCCTTGAATGTTTCTCTCGTTAAACTTTCATTTAGGTTTCTTTTTTTTTTGAAAGACATCTTTGGATGTCTAGTTCAAGGTTTGACAAGTTTTTGGTAGACACCGTAGCTTTTGAGGATATTGGATTATTTCTAGGATGAATGGTTTTGATAATATGACTCTGATTATGTTTTGGGAAAGGAATATTGCTTTTATGAAAGTGTGTGCTAGCAATAGGCACAATACTCGGTATTATAATGGTTTTACTAAAAACCTAAAACAAATCGTATATCTTGCGTAGTCTGAATTTACTCACTTCATAGGTTTTTGCGAACATGCCCCTCTTCATGTAAAAAGGCGGTTTTGCTGGTAGCATCGCCAGCAAGTCCCCAATCACTGGTAGCATCTTCAGTGAGTCCCCAGTTTTCTTGTGTAGTTTTTACAACTGTAATCTGGGTTGTCGGTAGTTCTGCGTCGGATTGAGTCGCCTTCCCCTACCATCTTGACATCTCGGGTCAAGAACGAGATCAGCTGGCCCCGACATTGAGCCGATAGATCAATCCTCCATTTTGTGGTCGCCAATTGTTTATGGGTAAAATCGTTTCCGCCGATTTGAAGGTCGGTAGGTGAGTGAGAAATCGGTTTAAACCCTAAACAAATGTGCCGCACGTGAGCACTTTATAGATTCGAGAGATAAATCTGCAAGTCCGGCCCTAAACCAAGAAATGGCCGTTCCCGGACTTGCTTCGGTCACAAAGTGGAAGAGAAGGGTTGATTTTGGGAGGAAGCAAAGAAAGGTGTTGAGACCCGAATAGTTCTGGGAGAGTAGTGTCTCGACTTGTATCGAGAAAGTGAAAGCTTAGAAAGCTTGCAAGAGATGAAAGCTTTTTTTGGAGAGCTTGCAAAGTTGCCTTTTCCCGAGAGTGTAGTATTTTCTCCCGACCGAGACTTGTTGTCCGGTGGAAATAGGTAAGACCTATTTATACAAGTCGAGATTGAAATGTACCTGGTCTCATGAAGGAAGAGAGTAAAGGGTGAAATAATGGGAGGAGGTGGTAACCGCATGGTGTTAATGGGTGAAAACGTTTTCACCATTATTTCCTCATTTATTTGACCGCTTTATTCCTTTTCACGCTTTCTTAATGTGAGCGTAGTGTACGCCGCAAGTCAAGTGACCGCCAAACCAAACCCCGGGAAAGCATCCCCAACAGGTTGATATCTCGAGTGTTGGTTGCACCTTGAGTGCAAGTGGCGCCGCTAGTGGCGCGTGTGGCATGTGCCGTTGGCATGTGGAATGCCTTGGTGGTAGGTTGCACGTTGAGTGTAAGTGGCAATGCGAGTCGCTAGTGGCATGTGTGGCATGTGTGCCAATGGCATGTGCGAATGCCTTGGTGGTAGGTTGTACGGTTTGCAAGTTAGGCTACCGGCGTGTGTGTTTGGAATGTGCCAATGGCATGTGCGGAATGCCTTAGTGGTAGGTTGCACGGTTTGCAAGTTAGGCTACCGGCGGTGTGTGTTTGGCATGTGCGGAATGCCTTGGTGTTAGGGTTGCACCGGTTTTGCAAGTTAAAGCTGCTTTGCTGCGTGTGTGTTTGGCATGTGCCAATGGCATGCTTGTGAGCTCTTGTGGTGGTAGTCGCACGGTTTTGCAAGTTAAGAATTTACCCGGCGTGTGTGTTTGGCATGTGCCAATGGCATGTGCGGAATGCCTTGGTGGTAGGTTGCATTTGGTTTGGTAAGTTAGGCTACCGACGTGTTTTGTTTGCATGTGCCAATGGCATGTCTGGAATGCCTTCAGTGGTAGGTTGCACGGTTTGCAAGTTAGGCTTCTGACGCCATGTTGGCATGTGCCAATGGCATGCTCGGCCATTTGGGTCGCGCCTTGGTAGGAAAAGCTACCCGGCGAGCATGTTGGCATGTGTGGCCCGTTAAGGGCCGTGGCCTTGGTAGGAAAAGCTACCGGCGAGCATGTTGGCATGTGCCAGCGGCATGCTCAGCCATTAGTACGGTTTGGCAAGAAAGGCTGCCCGATGACGCATGTTGGCATGTGCCAATGGCATGCTCGGCCATTTGGGTCGCCTTGGTAGAGGAAAGCTACCGGCGAGCATGTTGGCATGTGCCAATGGCATGCTCGGCCATTAGGGCCGCGGTTTGGCAAGAAAGGCTACCAATGAGCATGTTGGCATGTGATGGCATACTCGGCCACATTTGGGTCGCGCCTTGGTAGGAAAAGCTTCCAGTGAGCATGTTGGAATGTGCCAATGGCATCGTGGCTGACTTGGCCTAGGTTGCATGGTTGCAAGCCTAGGGCGCTATATTTGGCATGTGCCAATGGCACGCGGCTTGGAAATATGGCTTGTGGTACGTGTTGGCATGTGCCAATGGCACGTCGGCACCGTGTTGACCTAGTTGCATGTTTTGCAAGCCTAGGGCGCTATACGGCTTAGTTGGCATGGTTGCCAATGAGTGCGATATGCGGTTTGGTTTTGGCGTGGCCATGGTGCGCGGTGTGCGGCTTGGTTTGGCATTGTTTGCCATGGTGTGATGTGCGGCTTGGTTTTGGCATTGTTGCCATGGTGCGCTTTGATGTGTCTGCAGGTTTGCACGACTTGGTTTCGGCATTGTTTCCATGGTGCGCGATTAATGCGGCTTGGTTTGACATTGTTGCCATGGTGCGCGATTATGCGGCTTGGTTTGGCATTGTTGCTATGGTGATGTGGGGCTTGGTTTGGCATTGTTGCCATGGTGCGCGATTGCGCTTGGTTTGGCATTGTTTCCATGGTGCGCGGTTGCGGCTTGGTTTGGCATTGTTGCCATGGTGCAGTGAGCGACTTGGTTTGGCATTGTTGCCATGGTGCGCGATGTGCGGCTTGGTTTTAGCATTAGGGTTCCAGTGTGAAAATCCTAATCTGGTATTTTAAAAAAATACCCCTATTAATTATATACACTGAGGTTAAATGCTCTTAGTTAATGTGTTGCGGGTAACACTAGGTCATGGGTTTCACGATTTTACCCCTTGTTTAAAACCACCATCAACACTTAAATTAAAAAAAATCATTAC
>JAJJWW010012187.1:0-24068 GCA_023531295.1 Papaver armeniacum
GAAGGATTCCGTAAATAAAGGACAGCTTAGATGTCATCCACTATGTAATACCCTATATAAAGGGTCGAGTAAGTCGTTGTGAGAGAGGTCTTTTTGAATTGTTAAGCAAGTCATTAGGAGAGAGAAAATTTAGAGGATTGTAATTCCTTTAGCTCTGATCTATCTTTCTTTGTAAACATTTCAAGAGAATAATCAATAAAATCTATAACAATTCATATTCAAATGGATTAGTTGAGTAATATCTAGTGAGGGGTGTAGTGTGGGATTTCCTGTAACTACAGACTTGAAATGCTTAGAAGTATGCTTAGGACTGTCTTGAGGTGTTGATTACAGGGACTGTGTTGGTGGTGACTGCTGTGGAGAATAGGAATGTGCAAGTTCTGATGCCGAGAATGGTTTGCATCCGAGACTACATGATGAAACTGATGGTTGCAGAATGGAGCAGTGAAAATAAGTTGTGCAGGTGTGAACTAGGAGGTGGATTATGAGAAGCTGTATATGTTTAGTTGCAGCAGCAAGGAGTTGGTGCTGCTATTGCAGGTATAGATGCTTATGCTAATCTGAGGTTACAGTTACAGCTGTTGTTGCAGAATGTGGTTTGCTTGTGAATTGAGCATATTGCAAGTGCAGTTGGAGATAAGAACTGTAGAGAGAAGTTGCAGCTGCTACAGAATTGAGGAGCTGCAGTTGGAGGTAGTTACAGCTCAGGTTTGAGCTCATCAAGGATATTATGTGTATGCAATGAGGTGGAAATACGAGATGGATGGTTGTAGGTTTTGGGATTGAACTGTAATGAGGCAAGGCTGGAATGAAGATGGTCTTGTTTGTGACAAGAGATGGCGGAGTGGTAATTACGTGCATTGCGGTTGGAGTTCTTTGTTGTGCTCAAGTTGAAATTGCAGGGAAGGTTCTGTCAAGAGGATGGATTTGGTGGTGACTGAGATGTTGCAACTTGGATGTGGTTTCAATGAAGAAGAGCAGCTGAGATGAATTGAGTTTTGCATGACTGAGAACTGGAAAAAGATGGGAATGAATGCCAGGATGTTTGCAGTGTGTATAGCCATCATGGCTGGAGAGCAGTACTGAAGCACAATGATTGTGCAACAGAACTTAGGCCATGGCAAGTCAGATAAGTCAGCCTAGTTAGCTTACCTGAATAGCTGACTCTGACTTGACTCAGCTGACTCGGTGCTTGATCCGAGTTAACTCAGTTGACCGGGTGGACTTTGACGGTCACCTGAACTATTCTTCCGACCACTTTGCCGGCCAAGTTCCGGCGTGTCACCAGTTTTCCGGCGACATATTTTTTGGGCATATTTTCTACATGGGTTTTCTCACATATGGGCTTGGTGGATTTTCATCTAATGGAATTTTGAAGACTAGACCTAATTTTGGAAAGCAAAGGAATATAAAAGGAAAAACTTTTACAACTTTGAGGGATCACGTTTTATTCTTGGAGCTAAGGAAAGAGCCGCTTTTGTTTACGCTACTAGGGTTTGCTTTTGTTTCATCCTCTTTATTCAATTAATATTTTTGTGATGAACTCCATAGCTATGAGTAGCTAATTTAATATTATTGGTTAAGAATGTAGTCCTATTTCTACAACTTGTGCTTGTGTTATGTATTAGTTTTCTCTCTTGATTATCACTCACATCTCTACTGTTTTAATAATCACATGATTGATGTATTGTGATAGGACTTAGATGTTTAGTTTGTTAAGTGGCCAATTAATTGAACTTGCATCCTTGTCCATAGCTATTTTAGGGTTTTCCATCGAGCGATAACCCTGAATACAAGTAGCATAATATGTTTACGGTTTCTAGTGATACACTCTCGTAATCATATGTAGAGTTTGACCATCGTCCGAATTGTTATGCGCAATGTATGACAATTGCATTGATTAGCCTATTTCTGAAACTTAATGCTCCTAGGAATTGAACTTAATTAGCGCAAGGCGTTAGGTTATTCTTTAGGAAGAATTCACATACGCAGCTCTAATGTGTGTTGATGAACTTGGGAAATTAATAGATTATCTTGCTCTCTTGATACTCTAGGCTTTTGATGATAACGAGATTAAATTGTAATTCTAATCATGTATGCAAGCACATGTTTAAGATTGAAGATAAATTCCTTGACCAATATCTTTCTCTCATTGATTACTTTCTCCAATTTACTTTGCTTTTAATTTACTTCTATTGCTTACATAAAAATCAGAAATCCCCCCAATTGGTTACTTTAGGAAATTGAATACATAATAACTACAATTGCCTCTCTGTGGAAACGAACTCTTTCTTATCATATACTTTAGGAAAGTGAAATTATTTTTGACGATACGACAAAGTGATCAAATTTTGGCGCCCAAGAAGTGGGAGGCATACGGCTAGTTATTAAGTTTTTAGTTTCTTTTTTATAATTTCGCTTTTATCTTTGCTTTTTGTTTTCTTGTCTTGTTTCTAACTTGTTTTGCGAGAATTGTTTTGGTACCTAATCCTTGGCTTCTAAAGATTGGAATTATCCAAGGTGCGGGATAGCTACTCGAAGAGGCACAATACTCCAACCAAGTCAAGACACAACGAAAGAACAAGAGTTGGAAGTAGAAGAAGAGACTTTCCAGCAAGAAGAAGAAGTTTTAGAACAAGAGGTTAGGGTGAACAAGAACCACCTTTTGAAGAAGAAGAAGAAGCAATGGGTGATGCAAATCGTTCACTCAAGGACTTGGCTTCTCATAGGCTTGATACACAACAGGGGTGTATTCAAACAAACTCTACTTTTGAGATCAAGCCGGGGTTGCTTAGAGAATTACCAAAGTTCCATGGCTTGGTGAATGAAGACCCAAACAAGCATCTTATGGACTTCCACACCATTGTCATGGCCATGCTTCCAGCGGATATTGAGGCGGATGGTGCAATGTTGAAAGTTTTCGTTTCTCTTTGATGGATAGTGCTAAGGATTGGTTGTACTATTTTCCTTAGGAAGTGTCACGACATGGAATGGGCTGAAGAAACTCTTTTTAGAGAGATATTTTCCTGCATCAAAGGCTACTCAAATTCGAAAGGAGATTTGTGGGATGAAGCAAAATGTGGGAGAATCCTTATATAAATGTTGGGAACGATACAAAAGATTGGTGGCAATCTGTCCTCACCACAAATTCAGTGACGCTATGATCATCCAATACTTCTATGAAGGACTCTAATCAAGTGATAGGAATCTTCTTGACGCTGCGGGTGGTGGTGCACTAGTGAGCAATACGGTGGCACAAGCTAGAGAGTTGATTGAAAACATGGCAGCAAACTCCCAACAGTTCTTGAGTCGTGGTTCAGATGTGCTTCTTAGGAAAGTAAATGAAGTGAGCGAGGTCGAGGAACTTCGTCAACAGATGGGTAACATGACAGCAATGATGCAACAAGTTGCAGCCGCGGTGATACCAAGTTCCTCTCAAGCTTATGAAGACGAGCAAGCTAATGCGGTCTTTCCAAATTGTTGATGGTGGATTTTCGTTTAAGGTTATATTTGTAAAAACCAGAGAAAATCATGCGCTGACATCTTGTAAAAGATAAAGCCATTTATAAGTGTTGGATACTCCCTCACTTGATTCACCAAGAATGGAACTTGTAGCAACAGTCCCATTCTGTGAATTTCATATCAGCCTTGTATTTCCTGTACTCATTATCAGTGTGGCATGACGACTGAGTGTTACTCTTACAGAGTAACACGAACCTCCAAGCACTATAATGAATCATTATCAGTGTGGCATGACGACTGAGTGTTACTCTTACAGAGTAACACGAACCTCCAAACACTATAATGAAACCATGTACGAAATACCCGTACTGGGGCGATTCTCGGTGTGTTATACTAGCCAGAGCCCTCTCGGTGTGTTATACTAGCCCGATTGAGCCCCTCTCGGTGTGTTATACTAGCCCGATTGAGCATCCGGACTTGGCTGTATCAGTCTCGGATATGATTCGATCATGATCATCCAACTCCACAAGCATGATTGGATGACCACAGATCAATTCCATCACCCCAAGCGGGTATGGAATACACACGGCCTTAGCTTGCCAGATATGATCACGATCGCTAGTCATCCAACTCCACAAGCATGATTGGATGACCACAGATCAATTCCATCACCCCCAAGCAGGTATGGAATACACACGGCCTTAGCTTGCCGGATATGATTCGATCGCAGTCATCCAACTCCACAAGCATGATTGGATGACCACGGATCAATTCCATCACCCCAAGCAGGTATGGAATACACACGGCCTTAGCTTGCCAGATATGATGATCGATCGCGGTCATCCAACTCCACAAGCATGATTGGATGACCACAGATCAATTCCATCACCCCCAAGCGGTATGGAATACACACGCCGACCCGCATGGTTGATCATTGGCCTTTGCTTTCCAAGAAACCGTCCATACCAAGCATTATGGGCGGAAAACCCTAAATTAGGGTTTGCGGCATATTACATGGGCCGCAAAACAGTCTCATCCATCCATCTTCGCAAGTACAGACGAAGGGTGCAGATGTAGACTCAAAGGGCCCAGAGCATGTCAACACGATCACCGTGTGACCGCCTACACACTTGACCAATCGGTCAAAGCCAACCATGGTTGGTTACAACAAATTCGCCCGCCCAAAAGAGCATGGTCGCGCGGCTTTGAAAGCCAAAATTAGGGTTTCAAGTCATCACGCGCGTCCATCTTCTCCGTACGAATGGAGGGTCACAGATTGGATTAACCAAGGACGGTCATACCGGCATGACCACCGTGGGCCCATCTACCTCCTCTTGTGGTCGGCCAAGGCATACCATGCCCGGCTAATCCAAAACGCCCGACCAAACTCACGCGGTTACATCTCCCAAATCCTAAACCGATCTCGACCGCTCAACTTCACCTGGGCTGATTTGAATGGCTTAGATCACGTTTTCATGGGATAATCAGGTATAGGTGTGAACACTAGCCTACCACCTACACGCTGGTATGATCGACCAAGACCGACCAAGATGGGTCGTCTTGGAACGCACGCCCAAACTTGGGATGTCATGCGGTTTCCAACTCCTTTGCGGCAAGGGATTTGCCGCAAAACCGATCTCAACCACTCCTCTTTGACGGTCAAATTGAGTGGCCTAGATTGCATCTTCATGAGACGGTGAGACATGGACGTGTACACCATCATGCCGTCAACACGCATGTATGGTCGGTCCTCTACAAAATCCTTCCCATGCTTGGTTTCGACCAAGCTGAAGAGTGATGCTTGCGCACCTCTTTAAAAACCTAATTTCATCAACGGTCGCGAGATGAGTGTCTCAAACATCATCTCATCCGTCCGACTTCTGACTTGGTTATACAACCACAGTCGGGGAGTTATTTGGTTAGTGAGGAGTCGTTACCCATCACTTTACCACACCGTAATGCAGTGCACTGCATAAAATACACACGATACTTCACAAGTATCGACTTTCGAATAACGCGGTTATTCAATTCAGATTACATGCTATCTTCCGTGGATCCACGATCCACATTCAGTTATCAATCATGTCACAAACCCGGGGGATACATCCGGGGTATTGGTCAGCGGTTTACAGCGTGCGGCGTGCAACGCGCCATCACAAGAACGTGTTAGGAAGTCGGGACGGTTAGAGATGAACAGGGAAAAGTGGGCAAGGCGGTCGTGTGTTACAGACACACAACTCCACTACTCCATCATTCCACTACCTCCACTTCCCACGAGAAACGTGAATGAGGCTCAATGACTTGTATAAATGGGTTCTCCGCCCTATTTTCCAACAACGGGGAATAAGGGGACGAACAACACAAGTTCGGTCGACAAACCAAGTGTTAATACAAAAACCGTATTCAAACACCCAGAGCTGCTTGCATCAACCGTAAGCTTGCTCATCTTTCTGTTACAAGTCATAAGCAAGCCAACACCTTCACAATCTCAACACCTTCTTCGCTTCCCTCCCTAAGATCAACCCCATCTCCTTCACTTTGTGACCGAAACAAGTCCTGGAACGGCCATTTCTTGGTTTTAGGCCGGACTTGCCTGATTGATCTCTCGAATCTACAAGCACTCACCGCGTGAGTGCATTTGTTGAAGGTTTAGATTCATTCCTCATCCACACCCCAAATTACCAAATTCTGGGAGTAGTTTTCACCCATCAACAATTGGCGACCACAGTGGGAGATTGATCTCTCGGTTACAAGAATCGAATTCCCGAATTCGTTTTCGTCTCACGATGTATCCTCACTCGGAATCCGAAGGTGGTTCAGATATCATGGGAAGCATAGCTAGAATGCTGGAGGATGTCTTGGCAAATCAAGTCGGTATCACCAGAAGGCAGAGCGAGACATTTCGCCTTTTGAATGATATGGCGGCACGAATACAAGAAGCATCGACGAGGCATCCACTCGGGCAATGCGAGAATCTTTAACCAGAGTCACATCTTTACCGGTGGAGAAGCAAAAGGGCGCGCAACCGCAGGAGACCCAGGAAGATGAACAACATGGTCCGGTCAACAATGGAGACCCGATGCAACTCCACGGGAGAGGAGACTTATCGAGAATGCTACGATGTCTGCCGGATAAAGAAGGGGAAACACGGCCTATGGAGCCTTGCCGGAGGATTTATACCTCAAAGCTCTTGCCGAAGCCGGAAGACTGTCCAATCCCGCGTCGGCCTTCCAACCAACTGAAGAAACGCTTTGAGGAAGGAGAAATCAATCAAGAAATGCTGAATACGAGAGGATGGGAGCGTTCAATCCGGTCACTCAGCGGTGACATTACGACACCTTCTACATCCCTCTACTTAGGAATACAATCCTTGAGACATGATGGCGCTCGCAAGTCTTCCAACTTCATCTCCTGTTCCATATCAAAGCCACGGGAGACATCGCAACGCCCGCTAACGCAGAAAAGCTGGACACAAGGTACTTACATTTCCCCTTCCCAATAAAGAAGATTCTCGAGCTACTAGAGACGTGGGTACGAAACGGAGAGATAAAGCTACCCCCGATCGGCGCCCACCCTACTGGTCAGAAGTAATGGACCCGAGGTACTGTCATTACCACCGGTCCCTTCATCACCCCACCCAGTGAGTGCAACGCTTTGAAGCGCATTGTTCAGGAGAAGCTTGGCTCAGAGGGATAGCTTTGAGAAGTTAGTGCGGAGGATTTTCTTGGAGAGGCTACTCCGGTTTGATACAAATGAGGCTTCAAAAGCAAGTAAGTTCTACTCAACAACTTTACAAGAAAGATAGTTTAGAATTCACTGGGGACTTAGCATCCCACATGTGGAGAAAGAGGCTCAGTAATCAAACACCATGTCTGTTTCATTCATGCTTTCCTTTCACACAACGTTTGCAACTTCATGTGACATGTGCAATCATTCATGACCAAGATGCAAAGTTCATTTAAAATAACCTCTTTCAGAAAAAATCATTCACCAAACTATCTCAAAATGAACCAATTCAATTACCTATTAATTCAAAACCGGTAGTCCAAAGGAATCCTCACTATCACTCAAAAACAAGAGCATCTAAAAGGACAAGTAGGTAGCTACGATCCTTCAAGGAAAGTCCTTCAGCAGCAACTCGTCCTTCTGGGCAAGAGAGACTTTCATCCTTTGAAGTACAACCTGCTTCAGCTTCAATTCCTTAGGCAACTTTTCAACCTCTTCTTCCTG
The DNA here is from genome assembly GCA_023531295.1 of Papaver armeniacum. Lineage (NCBI taxonomy): Eukaryota > Viridiplantae > Streptophyta > Magnoliopsida > Ranunculales > Papaveraceae > Papaver > Papaver armeniacum. The sequence continues at coordinate 7,693 of JAJJWW010012187.1, forward strand.
GCGAGTAACACAGTATACAGAAGGGGCTCCGTCCTATAATTTTCTCGGAGCTACCGTGGTCAATACACCTTATGCGGCCGTCACTTCTACCACCGGTGCCAGGCGTAGCAGGAGATGTTCCAGTAAGTGTAACACCTCCCGTCACCAGAGTCAGAGCAGCCGCAAATCCCGACAACTCCTCAAGCGTAACGCCTCCAGTAGTCACCAGAGCAACAACCTTCACTCCTGCATCAGGACGAGGAGCCGGAGGGACGAGAGGAGGACCACCATCCATTACCATTTCAGACTTGATGGAGAAGCAGGAAGTTCTTGCTAAGACTCAAACGGATATGGCCGCAACTCAGAAAGAGGTCAACAGATTTAATACGAACCAGAGACCAGTGGATTAGGAAGCGGCATCTCTAGTGGAAAGCTTGTGTGAACTCTTGCGCCTCTCAAAGAATCAACGTGCAGAGATGTTTCCCGTAATTAATAAAATAGCTACGGACGTACACCGACTCCTTCACGTCAGAAGTCTTAATCGCATCGAAAACACTGTAAATAATGTTACATTTACTGAAGACGACATGATGGCAGAAAAATATCACGACCGGCCCTACATGTTACCGCACACATCAAGGGTTCGAGTTCAGGAGGGCCCTCGTCGACACGGGAGCATCTTCCAATGTGATTTCTCTCAAGACTCTCGGGACGGCCAAGGTTAGCCCATGCAAGATTGTGCGTCATCCCACCACAATGACGGACTTGAAGGAAACCAGACCAAAGCACATACGGTGAAGCTTCAACCCATACTCACACCAAAAGGGGACGCACTTTCGAAGCAAGACGTGATTAGAAGGGGAAGACAATATACTGGCGTCGCCATTTGTTATTAATTAGCAGGAGAGACTGACACCCGGTCTCTCCGCCCAATGGAATGCTCCAAAAGCGATTCTCCTCTACTGAACATCGACATGTTAGTAGATGCAACCAGCAGACACGGCATGTTCTCCTCCATGGATGGATGTAGCGGCTACAACCCGATAAGGATGTACGAGCGTGACGCAAGGGCATATATCTCACCAACAAAGCGATACAACCTTCAACCTTCGTAAGCGGTTCCACAGGCGGCAAGGGAAAACCACCGAGATACAATATCCTCGCGTGTCCGCCGGCTCCAACTCCGAGTGCCACATGTACGACTCCGCAATGATGCAACAACGTTCGAGATATTCCATACCAGGCTCGACAAAAACCACTACGGACAAACCATGTAAACCACGCTTGGGGACCGAGGCTCGGCATGAAGTTCCTTCACCGTCGATCAAGGACTTCTTCAACATGAGAAAGATGGTCGAGTCAAGAATCATGGATTCGCAAGGGTGTCGAGGCGAAGAGGAAGCCACTTCAACGCTCCCTCCAGTGAGGCCGCTTCAATGGTCTATTCAAGAGCCGCCGCAACGCTCTCTCCGAGACCCACGTTCGCTTCAAAATCCTTCTTCAACACTCTCTCCAGGACCCACCTCAACGGTCGCATCAGAAACCACTTTAACATCCTCTCGAGACGTTTCAACACTCAATCTGCACCAATAATCTGCGCTCCGGTCAAGTTATCTTTGATGTACTCATTGCTCAACATACGTCTCATCCATCCTTCATAAGGGCCCAGCGGAGCATGAAAAACCTAAAAGTCGATAGGAGAAGAGTTATCTTGTGGAAGATATTTTCCTATAGTTGAAAATGCGTGTGAACAACTCATCATCAATGTTCGGCATATCTTTGAAGCTTTCAACACCTCCTGACTTGGCACCAAGCATTATCTCGAGAAGACATCTCAACAGGGATTCTTTTCTTCCACAATGAAATAAAAGACAAGAGTTAGAACTTGTATGAAAATACAGGAGAGATGTAGTCACACGGCAAGACACAACTCACATCGGAGCACACAATGGCTGGTCCAAACACCATTCAAATCCGGTACAAATTTTAGTCAGGTACAAATTTTAGTCCGGTACAAATTTTAGTCTGGTGTTGATTTCAAGACCGGTACAAGTTTCAAGACCGGTACAAGTTTCAAGTCTGTCAGGCGTATGTGGGTGAGACTCACGTTCAATCAAGCAGACACAACAAGCCCACATTCGATCAAGCAGGCGCAGTAGCCCCACGAAGAAAGCGGTGCGACGGTCCGTCGATTAGGCACAACCCCACGATCGAGTGAAGCGGGCGCAATAGCCCCTCGACCGAAGCAGGCATAGCAAGGTCGATCGAAGCAAGCAAGGCCGACATCATACTAGGGAAACACTCTCCTATATGCCTTTTGAACGTGACATACTCCAAGGATAGGATGACCCGTCCCTCCTGGTAACATCTAACTTTGCCTCATAAGTTTTATCTTTAACCTTTGTCACCATCTCATGCCTACCACACAATAGTGTAACCATTATGTGCTAGGCGGGGACTTAATGTTGATGGTGGATTTTCGTTTAAGGTTATATTTGTAAAAACCGAGAGAAAATCATGCGTGACATCTTGTAAAAGATAAAGCCATTTATAAGTGTTGGATACTCCCTCACTTGATTCACCAAGAATGGAACTTGTAGCAACATGGTCCCATTCAGTGAATTTCATATCACCTTGTATTTCTGTACTCATTATCGGTGTGGCATGACGGTAGAGTGTTACTCTTACAGAGTAACACGAACCTCAAGCACTATAATGAATCATTATCGATGTGGCATGACGACTGCGAGTGTTACTCTTACAGAGTAACACGAACCTCCAAACACTATAATGAAACCATGTACGAAATACCCGCATGTGCCGATTCTCGGTGTGTTATACTAGCCCGAGCCCTCTCGGTGTGTTATACTAGCCCGATTGAGCCCCTCTCGGTGTGTTATACTAGCCCGATTGAGCATCCGGACTTGACTGTATCAGTCTCCGGATATGATCTGATCGCAGTCATCCAACTCCACAAGCATGATTGGATGACCACAGATCAATTCCATCACCCCCAGCGTGGTATGGAATACACACGGCCTTAGCTTGCCGAGATATGATCTGATCGCAGTCATCCAACTCCACAAGCATGATTGGATGACCACAGATCAATTCCATCACCCCAAGCAGGTATGGAATACACACGGCCGACCCCGCATGGTTGACCATTGGCCTTTGCTTGCCAAGAAACCGTCCATACCAAGCATTATGGGTGGAAAACCCTAAATTAGGGTTTGCGGCATATTACATGGGCCGCAAAACAGTCTCATCCATCCATCTTCGCAAGTACAGACGAAGGGTGCAGATGTAGACTCAAAGGGCCCAGAGCATGTCAACACGATCACCGTGTGACCGCCTACACACTTGACCAATCGGTCAAAGCCAACCATGGTTGGTTACAACAAATTCGCCTCGCCAAAAAGAGCATGGTCGCGCGGCTTTGAAAGCCAAAATTAGGGTTTCAAGTCATCACGCGTCCATCTTCTCCGGTACGAATGGAGGGTCACAGATTGGATTAACCAAGGCCGGTCATACCAGCATGACCACCGTGGGCCCATCTACCACCTCTTGCGGTCGGCCAAGGCATACCATGCCCGGCTAATCCAAAACGCCCGACCAAACTCACGCGGTTACATCTCCCAAATCCTAAACTGATCTCGACCGCTCAACTTCACCGATGATTTGAATGGCTTAGATCACGTTTTCATGGGATAATCAGGTATAGGTGTGAACACTAGCCTACCACCTACACGCTGGTATGATCGACCAAGACCAGACCAAGATGGGTCGTCTTGGAACGCACGCCCAAACTTGGGATGTCATGCGGTTTCCAACTCCTTTGCGGCAAGGGATTTTACCGCAAACCGATCTCAACCACTCCTCTTTGACGGTCAAATTGAGTGGCCTAGATTGCATCTTCATGAGACGGTGAGACATGGACGTGTACACCATCATGCCGTCAACACGCATGTATGGTCGGTCCTCTACAAAATCCTTCCCATGCTTGGTTTCGACCAAGTGAAGAGTGATGCTTGCGCACCTCTTTAAAAACCTAATTTCATCGGCGGTCGCAGATGAGTGTCTCAAACATCATCTCATCCGTCCGACTTCACCGACTTGGTTATACAACCCGGTCGGAGTTATTTGGTTAGTGAGGAGTCGTTACCCATCACTTTACCACACCGTAATGCAGTGCATAAAATACACACGATACTTCACAAGTATCGACTTTCCGAATAACGTGATTTATTCAATTCAGCATTACATGCTATCTTCCGTGGATCCACGATCCACATTCAGTACATCAATCATGTCACAAAGCCGGGGATACATCTTTGGGGTATTGGTCTGCAGCGGTTTACGGCGTGCGGCGTGCAACGCGCCATCACAAGAACGTGTTAGGAAGTCGGGGACGGTTAGAGATGAACAGGGGAAAGGTGGGCAAGACTGGTCGTGTGTTACCGACACACAACTCCACTACTCCATCATTCCACTACCTCCACTTCCCACGAGAAACGTGAATGAGGCTCAATGACTTGTATAAATGGGTTCTCCGCCCTATTTTCCAACAACAGGGGAATAAGGGACAGAACAACACAAGTTCAGTCGACAGAAACCAAGTGTTAATACAAAAACCGTATTCAAACACCCAGAGCCTGCTTGCATCAACCGTAAGCTTGCTCATCTTTCTGTTACAAGTCATAAGCAAGCCAACACCTTCACAATCTCAACACCTTCTTCGCTTCCCTCCCTAAGATCAACCCCATCTCCTTCACTTTGTGACCGAAACAAATCTGGGCGGCCATTTCTTGGTTTAAGCTAGGACTTGCTTGCATTGATCTCTCGAATCTACAAGTACTCACCGCGCAGTGCATTTGTTGAAGGTTTAGATTCATTCCTCATCCACACCCCAAATTACCAAATTCTGCAGGAGTAGTTTTCACCCATCAACACAAATCAACAAAGACGGTATGATCCCTACTCTAACACTTATAATCTGGGATGGAGAGATCACCCCAATTTTAGCTATGCCAACAAGCAAGGAGCGGTTCAACAACCTACCTTCAACTATCCGAGTGGATTTCAACCTCAACAACTACAATTACAACCGATACAATAATTTCATCAACAACAACAACAACAACCTCAAAATATGGGGTCCAATATGGAAGAGTTGCTGAAATCTTTTATGCAAAGAACGGAGAGTACGGTTAAGGATTTGCAAACTCAAGTTGGTTCTATGGCTATTGAGTTGAATCAATTGAAGGCACAAAATGGTGGGAAACTCCCTTCTCAACCTATCAACCTAAAAGGGGACGTCAATGCAATTACGTTGAGAAGTGGTACACAACTTGTGCAACCCGAAGTTACTGATTCGGGCAAAGTGGAAACACCAAAGGAACCTGTTTTGGAGGAGAAGAATGAGGATTCTCCCCAAACTTCTGAGGTACCTATTCCTAACTCTAAACTCTGGTTTCTATTTATGTTCCTCCTTTACCTTTCCCTCGCATATTTGCAAATTCCAAGAAGGCGGAACTAGAAAAGGAGATTTTAGACATTCTCAAGAAGATCCATGTGAACATACTACTCATAGATGCAATCAAGCAACTTCCAAAGTATGCAAAGGTGTTGAAGGACTTGTGTACCAATAAGCAAAGACTCAAAGGTAATGAAGTGCTAAGTGTGGGGGGAGAATGCTTCTGCAATCTTACAACACAAACTCCCACTTTGAAATGCAAGGATCCCGGTAGCTTTGACATTCCGGTCACAATTGGTAACACCACATTTAACAAAGCTATGTTGGACTTAGGTGCATCAGTTAATGTTATGCCTGCATCTATGTATAACTCACTCGATCTTGGTCCTCTTAAAAAATTTGAAATTGTGTTGCAATTAGCCGATCGTTCTAATGTCTACCCAATGGGTATTGTTGAGGATGTTCTTGTGGAGTTAATCAACTTGTATTTCCAGGTGACTTTGCGTGTTAGAGATGGATGAAGGTTCACCAGACTCGTCTCTTCCATTGCTACTTGGGCGTCCCTTCATGAAAACGGCGAAAACCATTATTGATGTTGACAAGGGAACGCTGACTATGGAATTCGATGGAGAAATAATACGTTTCAATATTTTCGAGACGATGAGATATCCTAGTGATGTCCACTCTTGTTTCTCCATTGATGTGATGGATACATTGGCGCAACAAATGTTTGAGTTGAATGGTGTTGATACTTTGGAAATCGTGCTCACTACACCTATTGACGATGGTTATGAGTATGGTGATGAGATTAAAGAAACCCTTGGTTCTCTTGACTCATTACCGGAAAAATCAGCAACTAAGAATATTTCATATGCTTCTTTACCTTGCAATGATGAAAAACTTGTGTCTTCTATTGTTAAATCTCCAAGTTTAGAATTGAAACCTCTTTCAAGTCACTTAAAGTACTTGTACTTGGGTGACAAGGAAGATTTACCTGTGATTGTTTCTAATGAGCTTAGTGAATTACAGGAGCAAAAACTTCTAAGGGTGCTAAGGACGTACAAGACGGCCATAGGATGGACAATCGCCGACATCAAGGGAATAAGCCCTGTCGTTTGTATGCACAAGATCCTTATGGAGGATGATGCAAAGCCTACAATGGAAGCACAACGTCGTTTGAACCCTCCCATGATGGAAGTTGTGAAAAAGAAGATACTCAAGCTTTTGTACATGGGTGTTATCTATCCCATATCCGATAACAAGTGGGTAAGCCCGGTACAAGTGGTACCAAAGAAATCAGGTATGACGTGGTAGAAAATGATAAGAACGAACTTGTCCCAACTCGTGTGCAAACCGGTTGGAGGGTTTGTATTGATTATAGAAAATTGAATGCTACTACTCGAAAAGATCACTTTCCTTTACCATTTATTGATCAAATGCTCGAACGTTTAGCTGGACACTCTTACTATTGTTTCCTTGATGGCTATATTGTGATAGCGCCGTAGGATCAAGAGAAAACCACTTTCACTTGTCCTTTCGGTACTTTTGCTTATAGAAGGATGCCTTTTGGCTTATGCAATGCTCCAGCCACCTTCCAAAGGTGTATGGTAAGTATCTTCTCAGAATATGTTGAAACATAATCGAAGTGTTCATGGACGATTTTAGTGTATTTGGTGATACATTTGACCTTTGCTTGAACAACTTGTCTCTAATCCTTGAACGATGTGTTGAAACAAACCTTGTGCTGAATTGGGAGAAGTGCCATTTCATGGTAACTCATGGCATAGTAGAAGTCGATAAATCTAAGATAGACCTTATTCGTGCTTTAACCCCTCCCACTACGGTGAGGGAGATACGCTCTTTTCTTGGTCATGCAGGTTTTTATCGTAGATTCATCAAAGATTTTTCCAAGATAGCGTCGCCACTTTGTAACTTATTGCAAAAAGATGTGGTTTTTAACTTTGATGAAAAGTGTGTGGCGCCATTCAATCGTTTGAAAGAACTTTTGATATCAGCCCCTATCATTAAACCACCGGATTGGAGCAAGCCCTTTGAGCTTATGTGTGATGCAAGTGACTATACGGTTGGTGCGGTGCTTGGGCAGCATGTGGGGAAGATACCTCATGCCATTTATTATGCTTCTAGAACGTTAAATGAGGCCCAACAAAACTACACAACCACTGAAAAAGAGTTGTTAGCCATTGTTTTTGCTTTAGAAAAGTTTCGCTCTTATCTAATTGGTACAAAAGTTGTTGTCTTTTTCTATCATGCAGCGCTTAAGTACTTGCTTACAAAGAAAGAGGCGAAACCGAGGCTCATACGATGGATATTACTCTTGCAAGAGTTTGATATTGAGATCAAAGACAAGAAAGGAATTGAGAACACCGTTGCAGATCACTTAAGCCGTCTTGTTGTGGACAAGGAGACTATCCCATTGCGTGAAAGTTTCCCGGATGAGCAACTATTCTCAATTTCCTTTGGAGAACCATGGTACGCTGTTATTGTTAATTACTTAGTTTCTAAACAAATCCCAAAGAACTTGTCTCGTGCTGAGAGGGACAAACTTAAGAAGTTAGGAAACCAATACATATGGGATGATCCATACTTATGGAAACATTGTAGTGACCAAGTAATACGAAGGTGTGTTCCAGAATCTGAATTTAATTCTATCTTGTCTTTTTGCCACTCATATGCTTGTGGAGGACACTTTGGGAGCAAGAGAACGGCTCTCAAAGTACTAGAATGTGGTTTCTTTTGGCCAACTTTGTTTAAGGATGCACATGCATTTTGTACCACATGTGATAGGTGCCAAAGAATGATGATATTTTCAATGATGTTGTAGAAAGTGGTAGTAAGGTTTGTCGTTCACTCGGACTTGATGAAATTAAATTTTAGATTTAAATTATAAAACTAGCAAATATATACAAAATAATAACAATGTTTCGAGAGGTACTAGGACTAGGATTCCACCAAATATTCAAATTCATGTAATTCACTTATTTATTCTAAACCAATATAGCTCATTCAATAAGAATTTTGACTCTATTTCTTTGCCTAATGTAGATTCTTAAAATATTAATTATAAATCTTAAGCATGGCATATCAAAAGAATAAATCCTAAGCATAAACCATCAAACGAAATGACAATTAATTAAGAAAAAACTTTTTCTAATTTTATTTTAATGCAAATAGTCATATAAATAATTAAATGAATTTACCACATGACGAATTTTGGTTTCCTCCGTCGTCCCAGAGAAAGGTTTAGCTCCACATAGTGCAAAACACGCTCAAAATATATTTTTATAGCTCAAATTGTGTTTACAAAGAAGAAAATGGAGGAAAATAATATAAACCAGAAGTTTACTACAACTCTCGATTCTCTCCCCAAAACTCTCGATTCTCTTCTCTGAGTCCCGTAACCTCTTTATATAGCCAACAGGGGATGAAAATATCTCGTCATAACTCCGAATATTCTCGGTTGAATGCAAGAATATTTTCTCTTTACTCTCACAGGAATCACCGAGATTTCCTTTTATATCTTCTTCACGCGTTTGCAGTGCTTCAACTTTATCCAAACACGCACAAAATCTTCACAAAATCATCACAGAATCTTCAACTAACTCCGACTATTTTTCCTTCCCTGTTTTGGGAAATCTTCCCATATCTTCATTTATTCTCGTGCATGAATCAATTAACTCCCCTGTTTTAGTGTAACAGGATAATTACAAACCAAATCAACGAGAATATCACAGAAAATCTCGCCCAAATCATTCCCAAAATACACGCTGTAGCAGGATATTTCAAATAAAACTTTCCCGCCAAAACAATTCTCACGGTGATGAAGATAGGCGTCCCCTATCCAGGTGTGGGGTGCGAATAGCAACCGGGGTGCCTTAGTAATTGAGGTGCCCTTAACCAACATGAGAAGAGTCCGAATAACACGTGTCCTCCGGTGCCAAAATCAACTTTTCGAGCGAATTTTCCAAAAATGTTTATTTCCCAAAGATGCCTACAAACACATAAAACACCAAAATTAATACAAAATCGAGTGCCAACAATATATAGTATTGAGATCAAATTAGACACAAAAATGTGTCTATCAAAGAACAGGCAATCTAGGTGCTCGAAATCAAATGCCACAAACTATTATTCAATTTGTTGAGGTTTTTGATGTATGGGGAATTGATTTTATGGGCCCTTTGTCAATTCTAGTGGGAATTATTATATCTTGCTTGTTGTGGATTATGTCTCGAAATGGGTGGAAGCTAAGGCCACCCTAACTAATGATTCTAAAGTTGTTTCAGATTTTGTGCAAGCTAATATATTTGCAAGGTTTGGAATTCCAAGGGCTATAATTAGCGATGGAGGTTCACACTTCAAAACCAGGTTTTTGCAAAGCTTGTTAAGGAAGTACAATGTGTCGTATAAGATTGCAACACCTTACCATCCACAAACAAATGGACAAGCCGAGGTTTCCAACCGAGAGGTGAAATCCATTCTAGAGAAGACGGTGAATCCAACAAGGAAAGATTGGAGTATGCGACTCAATGATGCTTTGTGGGCTCATAGAACCGCATACAAGACACCTATTGGGATGTCTCCCTTTAGGCTTGTTTACGGTAAACCTTGTCACTTACTCGTTGAAATTGAGCATAAGGCGTTTTAGGCTATTGAGCAATGCAATATGGAGTTGGATGGTGCTGGAAGGCAAAGGAAGTTGCAACTTCAATAGCTAGAGGAGATTCGCAATGATGCATTTGAAAGCTCACGGATGTACAAGGAAAAGACGAAAGCATTTCATGATAGTATGATCACAAAGAAAATTTTTGCATTGGGCGAATGTCATTGTTGTTTAATTCTCGCTTGCAATTATTTAAGGTAAATTAAGGTCACGTTGGATTGGACCTTTTATTGTGACTAATGTGTTTTCTCATGGTGCAGTGGAAATTCGTAGTTTAGCTACAAGAAATGAACTTAAAGTAAATGGGCACCGGTTGAAACCATGTTATGAGAACTTCTCTTCGGATGTCGTGGAAGGAGTTATAATCTTGTGGAAGTACTCCCTCTAGAGGAGTCATAGAAAACAAGGAGATAGTCGGGCTGACAAATTTAAACCAAGCGCTAAATGGGAGGCAACCCATAGGTTTTGTATCTCTTATCTTTTATTTTCTTTTCTTGTCATGTTTTTACTTTTTCTGATTTTTTGTCACTTTTCAGTTAATATTTCCCACCTTGACTTTCTTTGGACGATTCAATTTACATTGAGGACAATGTAAAGTTTAAGTGTGGGGGTGTGGTTAAGCATTTGCATTGTAATTTTTTCATAAATTTTCAACTTCTGAGTAGAATAGTGCATGAAATACTCCAACTTGTAGTTAGTTTAGAGTCACATAGTATACATGTCGCTAAGATTACATCGAGATTCTCATAAGAGTGACTGAACTTAGAGATGACAGAGAACATGATCGGGTTTCTTACTTGTATGAGAGTTAAAGTTGGATTTAACCATGCCAGTGGAAAATAAGGTGCAGACTAAATTCGATATTAGAGTAGTGGTCCCCTATAGTGGAGACTACCCGTGTTACATCATGAGAGGCACCGACCTTCACTTCTTTGTACCTGTCTAAATTTGTGCTTTTAGAGTGTGTTTCACCGTACATTAATTCCGTGTAGAATGGTGAGCTACCCAACCTCCCACCAATAGAAGCACTATTTTGATCTCTTGAGTGCTATTTTATCAATCATTATGGTGACATCGAATTGCTAACTTACATACCACTTGTAATCTTGTTCGCAGTTAGCACCATCCACTTTATCTTTCTCTACACCAACAGGTCCATAGAAACACAATCATCATCAACAAGAGGAGCATCACAAATTCGAAGGAAAGTTAAAGACGTTCAAGGTTTACAAGCAACGGTACATAAATGGGCATATTTCAGATTCAAGTAAAGCAACAAGATAAGGAGCAGAATTTTTACAAGTTGAAGACTTTATGTACAAGAGCGAAGATTATCAAGGATGAGAGTTCGAGAAGTTTATGATATCAAGACATACAAGTTGTGAAGAATCAAGCGGTAAAGTACTTACACCATGGCCTTTGTACTTACATTTTTATTTTATTTTCTCTTGTCTCAAAAAAAAAAAAAAAAGAGACCAGAAAAATTCATTGTATCATATTTTGGGTTTGTATAGTTCATTTTTAGTTTTGTATTCTTTCAATAAAGCCAATGGAAGAAGGAATATCTACAATGAAGTTTCAAGCAATAAGGATTTAGAGGAAAAGAGTTACATTGTCAAGATTCTACGAAGTTCAAGAGTTATCATCAAGAGTTGAAGACCAGAAGACGAAGATGAAGACACCGATTGAAAGACCGAAGACGTTTCTATGGATGCTGTGAGAGTGGTGGTATTGTTGCCGAACAAGCAGGATAACGAGGTAAGTAAGCATATTCCCACCTTCGTTAAGTGGTTGATTTCCTTTCTTAGAGATCGTCAGAAAAATGGATTTCAAAAATGATAAAAGATGTGGGTTTTCAAAATGATTCGGAGGGTTTTGCCTTCCTACCATTCAACGTGTCACAGGATTCTCTCTTCACTCCTACCTGGACACATGTGTGACCCATAAAAAGATGTTTATTATTGAGAGAAACTTTCATAAAACCCTTTCTTGTGAGGCAGAGTCGAGACTTTTGATCACTCCGAACCCAAATTTCTTTCGATAAGGGATGATTATTTCTCTCTCAACTTTTAAGGATGAGATTGTGTTCGTATATGTGTCTAACTTCTTATGACTAGTGTGCAGAATCTCTATGTCTTCTTAGCGCGTTGGATACTATCATTTCGGAGAACTAGTAAGTTGGAAAAGTAGGTTTTGTAGGTACACCTCTTGTAAACCTTCACGAGACCAAAACTCGTCCACTAGGGACACCTAGGGGTTTAAACGCTTGTTATACGTGCTAAAGCAAAAATAATTTCACTTTCGAGATGAAACGAACTCTTTCTTATCATGATAAGAAGCGGGAGATGGAAGAAATAACTCTGGGAGAATGGAGCAGTGAAAATAAGATGTGCAAGTGTGAACTAGGAGGTGGATTATGAGAAGCTGTATATATTTAGTTGCAGCAGCAAGGAGTTGGTGCTGCTGTTGCAGGTATAGATGCTTATGCTAATCCGAGGTTGCGATTCTATTTGTTATTGCGAGAATGTGGTTTGCTTGTGAATTGAGCATATTGCGCAGGTGCAGGTTGGAGATAATAAGCTGTAGAGAGAAGTTGCAGACACTTTCTGAATTGAGGAGCTGCAGTTGGAGGTAATTCTGACCCGGAGTTTGAGCTCATCAAGGAGATTATGTGTATGCAATGAGGCTGAAATACGAGATGGATGTTTGTAGGTTTTGGGATTGAATGTAATGAGGCAAGGATGGAATGCAGATGGTCTTGTTTATGACAAGAGATTGCAGGTGGTAATTCTGTTCTGCAGTTGGAGTTGCTGTTGTGCTGAAGTTGAAATTGCAGTCAAGGTTCTGTCAAGAGGATAAATTCCTTGACCAATATCTTTCTCTCATTGATTACTTTCTCCAATTTACTTTGCTTTTAATTTACTTCTATTGCTTACATAAAAATCAGAAATCCCCCCAATTGGTTACTTTAGGAAATTGAATACATAATAACTACAATTGCCTCTCTGTGGAAACGAACTCTTTCTTATCATATACTTTAGGAAAGTGAAATTATTTTTGACGCATACGACAGCGATCAACAATTGAAACAAAAACGATGATTTTATTCACTCGAATCGATTCATGAACTTTATAGCCACGGTTTGCAAACTTGCATTCCTTAGTTTATATAAGTTTAAGTTCACGAATAATCGTTTTTAGAAAATAACCAACTTAAATACGCGGACTTGGTACGCGGACTTAAGTACTCCTAATAAGTTTGTTTTCAATTCACAAACTCAGAATATTTTCTCGGAGTCGAGAACTTCCGACAAAGACGCAGGACTTGGTACGCAGACTTGGTTCCGGTTTTCTGAGCTTGACAAAGTACGCATACTTTGGTTCAAGGAATAAGGACTTACACACATACGTGTTACCACACAATGTTTATATCCTTCCATGGTTATATAATCTAAACTCTCATTTCAATCATTGAAACATTCTTAGAGGACGTTATATAGTTTTTATTCACAAACCATTTTTCGTCAAAGCCATTTTCAAGTGATTGAAACATAACATGGTAAAGATGAACTTGGCTAAAGCAAAAGCTTACCAACACATATTTCGAGAAATAGATAAGCGAGATAAACTCGGCTCGAAATAGAAAATGTGTATATCATAGTCTATATAGCAAAACGACTTTGTCTCAAGATAGGAGATAGAGTAGATAGACTTTTGAGTGATAGATAAGTTCAAGTCTCCACATACCTTTTAGTCGATGAAGTTCCACTAGTTCCTTGAGTAGTTCTTCGTCTTGTATGATGATTGCCATGGAGTCTTGAGCTCAACTACACTTTCTATCCCAGTCCAAGACTTAGCTAATAGTATACTAGAAATCAAGACTTATAGTTTTGATCACTAACATTGACAAACATGCTTGAGATAGCAACGCATGCGAGTTCGGCCGAGCAATGCTCTAACAATCTCCCCCTTTGTCAATTTTAGTGACATAATTATCAATACATATGGAATACAAAAATAGATAAATAAACTTTTGTAGCTCCTCTTCCACATGCCTAATCTTCAACATTACTCGAAATCTTCGTGACTTCCAAGTACTCCAATGATCCCAAAGGTTGTAAGTTTAGCATCATCGTTGTTGAAAATCCGTAGCTATAACAATGAGAAAACAAGAATTCTCAATCATTGTTATACAGTGTCATAGTATTATTATACAATGTAGTTGCGGGAAATCCCACACTACACCCCTTACTCAATTTTGCTTAATTAATCCATTGAAAGATGTAAGATCAAGAATATTTATTGATTGAATTCATGAAGTGTTTACACAGGAAAATAGAATTACACTTAGAAGTTAAAACACTCTTAAACTTTCTCCTCCTAATGACTTGCTCAACAATTTCCCCCAAAAGGATCCCCCACCTCAACAGACTCATTGCCCCCTTTATATAGGGTAATACATAATGGATGACAGCTAAGCTATCCTTTATTTTCGGGAATGTCTCGCGAAGTGTCGCAAATGCACGAATATTCATTCTCGCGACACTTCTTAACTCTCGCCAGGTTTTGTGTCTTCAATTGTTTTGGGTGTCGTTATTCATCGCGTCGTTTATTGTAGCTCCCTGCGACTCCTCGCGACACCGTCGTTTATTAATCTCGCGAGCCTTATGCGTTGCGATATTATGAGCCTACATCTTGCCTCTTTTTCCTTGAATATTGCTTGAAGAGCGATTTGAAGGAAAAATTCATGGTTTGTAATATTCCTTGGTTTCAATTGGTGAAGGAACGAGCAAAAGAATATTCTTCTTGAAAAGTACGTACTTGCCTCTATTCTTTTAGCGAAGTTCCGAAGATTGTAGTATATATATGAAGTTCCATCTCCTATCTCTCCTTATATCTCCTCTGCGGGGGAGAATGTCATGAGAATCAATATTTTGATTTGCCGCAACTACTTATCTTTATCTGTTTCAACAGTACTATTACCTGCATTTTGACTATTAAAGTCTTTTCTTGACACGTCTCTTCCAACCATTTATTCTCGACCGTTCATGTCTCTTCTCGCATTAAATGCCCTCGTTTTCTCAAGAATATTTTTAATTTTTCTATATATAGTTTTCTTTTCCTCCTCTTTTCTTCCTTTAATTTCTCTCTGCAACTCTTCTTGACTCTCTCCTTCCGCAATTTGCGCTCACTGCTCTTGTAAATCTTTTCTTCATCCCTTCTAACGTTGATCCTAATCTCGACCCTCCCCATCCATTCCCATACTAATAATGGCTTTCATTAGTCATGCATACAAAACTTCTTTTGATGAAGTTCAACGAAATTGCTTGAGAAGGGTTTTACTTTATCAACCATTCCCGATCAAGAACCTTCATCTATCCTTTACTGCCAAAGTGTTTTACGATCATCAATGTGATGATCAAAAATTATAGTCTCGCTAGGTCGACTTCTCGCGCAGGACTTCCCATTCCCTTATACAATCACGAGATGCCCTTATTTTATGAAATCTGGCCCATGAAAAATTCTCTCGATTTGTTTATCAATTATGTGGCGATTGCATTCGCCTAATGCTTGAGTTCGCGAACCGTAGTCTTGGCAAAGGATCTTTATACCCTAATCTTGTTAGAAACCCCGAATTCGTAGACTTGGAAATAGATCTTTGAGAAATACACTTTGTAGAGAACTTTTTTTGAAAATTATTCGGTGATAAAGATGAGGAATGCGAAATCTCATTGGGGCATTCGCCGAAAAGAAGGATAATGTCCCGAGGATAAATTACTCATGCAAGATATTGACTGGCACCCGGACAATAATACTTCTCCTCGCCACTCCAAGGATGAGAAGTGGTGGGTTGTACCCTTGATTTTAAATGGCCCTTACATCGCGGGTCCACATATTCTTCCTGCGAATCTCGCAGGATATCATCCTTGGGAATTCAAATGGCATGATAAGGCAAAGAGGTATGTTTTCTACTTCAAATCTTGCCCTTGCAAATTTCTTTTATATTTTTGATTTTGTGGAATTTTTGGATCGCGGATTGAGAAGAAGTTACAAGGATGACCCGTTGGAGAGTACTGTGATACTTCGATCGCTTACGAGTGAAGTAAGAAACATTTCCTTTGTTATTTGAAACAATATTGTTGCCTCTGTTTCTTATCTTTAACCAGTATGCGAAGGTTGAAGTCAAGAAGTCAGAAGCGCGAAGATTAAAAGTAAGGGTAAAGCGCCGTTCGCAAGGGT
>JAJJWW010012188.1:0-16287 GCA_023531295.1 Papaver armeniacum
ATAAAGAGCATTCAACATATGTCTACGAAATTACAACAAAAAATTCAGCAATCTAGCATTATCTCTAATGTAATTGATAGAAACAAAATTGTAAATCTTCTATACTATATTTGCTAGTTAATATAATTCATCTTCCCATCAAAAAAAAAAAAAAAAAAAACTCTTTCTTCCCAATACTAGGATTTGAAACACAGAATTAATAGAAAGTTTATTTTCTGTTGAAACTGTTGATCTAATCTTAAATATGCATGTTCCTTCGAGAGGAAGGATACTTACAATACTTTGATGAATCTCATGCTACTGAAGTTGCTAACGCCAGTCCTGTTACTCCTCATATATGGAACTCTCTTTGGAAAGCTAAGCTCCCCCACAAAGTGAAGTTTTTTGTTTGGAAATGTCTTAGGAACATTATCCCTACTAGAGATAAAATTTATAGGTATGAGCAAGATATTGATGTGCATTGAAGTATGTGTAATTCTCCTTATGAAAATGTTGATCATTTATTTGTTGAATGCCTTTATGCTAGATCAATATGGTTGGGGATGAGTATTAATGTTTCTCATGTTTTGAATAACCATATTGATGTATAACATTGGATTATAAGTTGGTTTTCTGCAGAAACAACTGGCGCAACATGTAACCCTTATCTAATGGAGTTTAATCTCTACTCTCTCATGATTACTGTATGGATGATTTGGAAAGAAAGCCAATAGGATTGCTACTATAGAACGTATTAAATATCTTGTGAACAAGTTTTGTCCAGATAGGCCTCAGTATGATATGTTACATCCTTTACAGAGTCATATTGCTCACAAAAAATGGGACCCTCCTGATTTTTTCCTTAAAATAAATATAGTGAAAATGCGGGGGTACAACAACCACACCCAACAATTCGTTTGGCAATATGAGAGGACTTACTCCAATATACTTTCTAGAGAATCAACTAGACAGTCAAACTCAATCTAGATAAAAGTATATAGAAGAGTTTAGATCTCTAACTCTCTATTCAATCTGCAATTAGAAATTTGCGAGTCCGATTGAATATAAGAGTAGTAACTTGAACGGTACCAAAGACCAATGCTCAAGGATCAATCAATTTCAATCAAAAACCAAAGGTTGGATTTCCCAATTGATTGATTCAACGCAGAACCTGTGATATTTCAATTATATAACAAAATATAATGCGGAAAAGAAATAACATAGACACCAGAATTTTGTTAACGAGGAAAACCGCAAATGCAGAAAAACCCCGGGACCTAGTCCAGTTTGAACACCACACTGTATTAAGCCGCTACAGACACTATCCTACTACCAATGAACTTCAGACTGGACTATAGTTGAACCCTAATCAATCTCACACTAATTCAAGGTACAGTTGCGTTCCTTACGTCTCTGATCCCAGCAGGATACTACACACTTGATTCCCTTAGATGATCTCACCCACATCCAAGAGTTGCTATGACCCAAAGTCGAAGTCTTGATAAACAAATCTTTCTCACACAGAAAAGTCTATTGGAATAGATAAATTTGTCTCTCACACAAACACGTATGAGTTTTGTTCCGTCTTTTGATAAATCAAGGTGAACAAGAACCAATTGATAAACCGGTCTTACATTCCCGATAAACAACCTAGTATTATCAATAACCTCACAATAATCGAAATCGTATGGAAGCGAAACTAGATATTTTGGAATCACAAACGATGAGACGAAGGTGTTTGTGATTACTTTTCCTATCGGAGATTAAATCTCGAGCAAATCTTAGAGAAGATAGTACTCAGACGATATAATAGGGCAAGATCAGAAAACGCAACTACAGAGAAAATAGTTGGGTATGGCTTCACAATCCCAATGAAGTCTTCAAGTCGTTAACCTACAGGGTCTCGTGAGAAACCTAAGGTTAAAGGAGAATCGACTCTATCTATGCAACTAGTATCACACAGAAGTGTGGGGATTAGGTTTCCCAGTTGCTCGAGTTCTCCTTTATATAGTTTTCAAATCAGGGTTTGCAATCTAAGTTACCTTGGTAACAAAGCATTCAATATTCACCGTTAGATGAAAAACCTGATTCAACCAAGCTAATATCTTTCAACCGTTAGATCGAACTTAGCTTGTTACACACAAATGAAATGTACCCTCATTTAGGTTTATGTAACCGTACCTAAACGTGTATACCATGTTGGCTCAACAATAGTTAACCGAAGTTAGCCATATGAACACTCTCATATCAACCTTATTCATCTTAACCATAACTAGTTCAAATGACTCAAATGAAACTAGTTAAAGAGTTGTTCAATTGCTATATTCTCATAGAAGTATACAAGAACACAATTGAAGCGAAATTGGTTTGATTCACTCGAATCAATTCATAAACATTGTAACCACGGTTTGCAAAGATTACATTCCTTATTATATAAATGTTTAAGTTTATGTACACAACCGATTTTAGAACTTTAACCTTCAAGTATGTAAACCTGTACGCATACTTGAAATACCCGGACCAAGATTGGGTTTCTCCAGTACGCAAACGGGTACGCGTACTTCCAATCCCAGGAGAAATATTCGGACATGAACCTTACGCCAGTACGCAAACGGGTACACATACTTAGGTTCCCGGATTTCTCAAGCCAATAGGTACGCGTACGTGTACGCATACTATGGTTCCCGGACATGGATTACATATGTGCAAGAGTACACAACATGTCATATCCAATAATGGTTAAGTGTTCTAAACTGTTATTTCAATCATTGAAACTTTCTTAGAGGATGACAATTGCCGTTTTCACACACTATTAGCGTCAAAGCAATTTTCAAGTTATTGAAATAATCATAACAAAACATTCCAAGTCTACACCAAATGATTGTATCACACAAACCATGTAAGATGTTACTCGGCAATTTTCACATGATCATCTTTTGACTTGTGTCAAGAATATAAGATGAACTTGGTCAAAGCGAAAGCTTACCAACATATATTTCGAGAAATATGTAAGCGAGTTAAACTCAGCTCGAAATCTCAAATGTGTATAATAGAATATATCGTAACACGACTTATGTCTCAATATAGGAGATAGAGTAGAAATAGACTTTCCAAGTGATAGATGAGTTTTCAGTCTCCACATACCTTTTGTTGATGAAGTTCCACAAGCTCTCCTTAGTAGTTCTTCGTCTTCAAATGATGAACGCCGTGAAGTCTAAGGCTCAACTACACAATCTATGTCCTAGTACGAGAAATCTATAAGTAGACTAGAATTCATGACTTATAGTTTTGATCACTAACATTCAAAAACATGCTTGAGATAGCAACGCATGCGAGTTCGACCGAGCAGTGCTCTAACATATAGATGTTTCCTTAAAAAAGGAAACAAATGAATCAGGCACTGGTCTTATAATTTGTGATTGTGCAGGATAATGCTCTGGAGCAAAGGGTCAATCCATTGATGCAAGATTGAGTTTTTAACATGAGGCAGAGCAGCTGGAATGTCTATCCATGAAAGATGCAATGGAATTAGCTGGATCATTGGAACCGTAAATTAGCTGAAAATGAACTCATAATGAGATATATTAAGGATCCAAATCCTGGTGTTCATTGGTTAAATCATTCATACATTTTAGACATTCAAGTAATTTTTCAAGACAATCCACTTTGGATTTTCCAGTCAGTTTCTAGAGATAAAAATAGAGCAATAGACTGTATTGCTAAGAAAGCTATGATAAGCAATAATAGTTTTGAATATTTTGAGAACTTTCCACCAGGTTTATTTATTTATACTTATTGCGATTGTTCTTATTTGATTCGGGGATACTCTTGAACGTTGTAGTGGCAAGGTTTTGATCAAAGTATGTACGTTACAGATTGATGATGTTTTGTTTATGCGAATGCGGAAGCAAATCATTTTGCTTGATTTTAGATGGGATTTTTAAAAATCTAGGCCTGTTTTTTTATGGTTTATAAAACTAAGCCTTTTTTTTCCATTTCTTACCAAACTAGGTCTTATTTGACCAAAAACGGTGGATGGAAAGTTAGCATAGAATAGTCCTTTGAATCGATGATTTAAGTCTGTGTCACTGATTTAACTCGGGGAAGGGTTTCAGTTCAACCCATCTATGTACTGTAATCACCACCATTAATTTCCATGTCATCATTCTCAGAAGCAAAGAGAACCCATTCATTAAACTCTTTTCTTGATTTCAGCTCTATTTATATCTTCAGTCAACCTGCAAATCAAGTACCCTTTAACTTTCTTTTGTAATTCAATCTTACATTCTTCATATGTAACACTCAACAAAAATATCAATTGAAATAGAATAGTGAAGTATCAGACATGAGCACACCAACAAATGCTAATTCCATCACCATCAGCTCCAGCTGAACTAAATAACTAACTGAAAAGGCGAGGGTACCCAAATATACCTCAAGCTAAAAATTTTCCTACCTATAAGTCCTTTTTCCGAAAGTGATTGTCTATGGATACAAGATCGAGACAATACAACAACGAAGTATGTTTACTTGATAAGAGGTTCGGCCTTAACCAAACACAATAGGATTACTATCAAGTAAAATAGGAATTAACTTTTGTGTATTTTATTTCTAATTATAATAAAAACGATTATAATTGCGGAAATAGAAAAGTAAAAGACACAACAAGATTTTGTTAACGAGGAAACCGCAAATGCACAAAAATCCCGGGACCTTGTCCAGAATTGAATATTCTCAGGATTAAGCCGCTATACAAAATTAAACCAACTTCGTATAGTTGAGACCAAGCAACTAAACCTATAGTTCACCTAGTTCCGTATGTATTCCCACGCCTCCAACTTATGAATAAGTCACGTACTTGGAACAATTCCTTTGGTTCGTATTCCAAACAGTAAAGGAACAACAAATCTGTTTGGTAGCAACTCTCTTCAACCAAGTGATGTGAGTCCGACAAAGGCTCTTCTGTTTATCTCAATAAACTCCTTCGCCAGGTTCTTAGATCTATCTTATTCTCAACTACCAAAGGTAATTGTTAAGATTTTGCAATCAATACTTTTAATCACAAAGAATTGTATTGATGTCGATCTACACAACTAATCAATCTAATCTACCACAAGGATAAATCGATTATAGTTGGATTCTCTATACCGAAACAAGTTTGTGCACACCAAAGATTATGAACCCCAAATCAGAAATCTTCAATATCTTATTTGTCTTCAAATCTTCTTAGATATTCAATAAACGCCTGCACATAACAACTTGAATCTCTTATGATCAATCACGCACAGAACGGAGTCTGTTAACAATGGATTATCACAAGACTTCTTTAGATCTACAAATAGTCTAAAGATCCCTGTCGAAACTTCAATCTAGTTAGAGTGAATCTTATATTAGAAGAGAAGATTCTCAAGCATAAACAAACTAGGTGCAATCAAAGTTCAACCACCATTAGTCAACCAAATCAATCGAAAATACAAGATAAACCGCAATTATTTAGTTTCTCACCAACGGTACTAATAGAGCTTCTCAATCCAAAAGAAGACTTTAAACTGAGCGGCCGTAAGAGATTTCACCTAATTAGGTTACTCTCCTCTCCGAATAGGCGGATTCACCAGTAACAACACAACCGATGAAGTTTGCTGTCACGAAGGATTAGTTTTCTAGAAATGCAAACTACAAGTATTTATAGACAAGGAAGTTTGGACACCAAGGAATTTCCAAAAACGAAAATATTCTCAATATATGCAATATATTCCAAATTCGGTTTCCATAATTCCTGGAAATGCTCTATCCAAAATATATACCGAAAATCTCTTTGGAAAATCTTCAAATAGTAAATGCACATTACTAATTCTCATTTTCCTAAAATTTTTTTAAAAACCTTAAATAAAATATTCTTAACTTATTTATGTTTTGATCCTGGGATTTTCTTCCTTTAGCTATTAAGGAATAACTTTGGACAATTAAAGATAAGCGTTACTGCACATGTTCAAAGTATGTCGACATCCTTACCCTGTAAGTCCTCTTTCATACTTACAATCTTGAAACCGATTTTCCACACTTCCAAACAAGTTTAAAATTGGTTCATCTGACTTTCAAAAACTATGTGATTGATCAAGAACACTCAATCACCAATCATGGGTTTAATGGTTCTACCAAAATAAGTTTCGGTTCTACCTCCATGTGAGTACTATGCATAGTCACACTAGCTTTCCAAAATTCGGTTGACTAGGTACTAGGATCGGTTCCCCACATATATATGGTATCTAACTTGAATGTGTTTCACATGTCCATAGGATCGGTTCCCCTTTGCCTAAAAACGTGTTGCACATGTCCATATGATCGGTTTCCCTTTATGCTAAAACATGCTGAACCTTATACAAGGATCGATTCCCCTTTGTGATGTGTTGCACCTCTTACTAGGATCGGTTCCCCTTTACCCAGAGTCGGTCTTACACAAAATCACAAACTCGATCATACTATCTCAGGTGATTACTTAAGATCGGTTTCACTAATAAAAGTCATACCAATACAAAAGTCAGGCCTTTGTGAATAGTTTTACCAAGAACACAAACAAGTCATGAGCGACTATACTAATTACACATATTGGTTGTTCACAAGATATGCAATGATTAACAATACCAATAACACCTGGCGATTTCCTTTTCGATTCACAAAACAAGTTCATGAATTTACTTCCTTAAAACACATGTAAAACATTGTTTCCTAGGATGAAATCCTCACCTCATACCCATACATAATCACAATAGCATTTAAATGATTATGTCGATGTCTTATCTACAAAGTTTAATGGTTAAGCAATAAACCTCGTATTGTATTCCTTAATTCCATGTCTAACTAGAGTGTTCATGCTTCACAGTTTTGTCTTCAATATGCACGACTTGAAAGATACGTTAGGGAATGAAACAGTTCAAGTCAAATATCACTAACCTAAAGTGGAAGGATGATGTTGTCGTTGTATCTTCTTACTTATTCACTTCTTCAAGTCTTCGCAATACTTGTAATGTCTCATATCCTAATACTTTCAAGCTAACCTATACGAAGTTGACTCTAGTACATAATCAAGCGACTCTTTAAATGAGTTTTGATTCACTAAAATATGACAACCAAACTTGACATACCAACGCTTGGTGGGTTCAACCGAGCTATGCTCTAACAGTAACAATACTCATAAAATTAAACCAAGCACTCTTTCCATAAGATAAAGTAGCCACTGAAAAAGTAATCCCACACTCAACACCGACAAAATGCATAATTGTTCTTCATTAAGCTACAATACCAACAAAGATGCATCGCATGCATCGTGTTCTTAATTGAAATAACACAGCTTACTACATTCAATTTTCCTTAGAAACACTTATTCATATATAGTTTAAATGGAAAGGTGTTTTCTTTCAAGATGCGATAGGGATCGAAATGCAAAAACACTTTGCCATACTTGGTTTCATATCCGCCAAGAGCCGCACCCCACTGCAACGAATGAATCAATTATAAGTTAACATCATTAAAAAAAAAAAAAAAAAAAAAAACACCAAAATAACTATTGATTGACATACGTACTGTTTCGGTACCCCTTGCACCGGGATAACGATCAACTATGGCTTTAATCTCATCTTTCACAGCCAAACATTTCCTAAATACCTCCTCGAATCTACTCTTCACGATTTGTTGTGTCCTCCTATGGATATTTCCGTCCAACGCCTCTAAAATCCTATATATATGGTTCCACCAAGCATCGGATGTTTGATCCATGTTAAGGTACATATCTTGGCTACTGTCGTGGTCAAGAAATTTATAGTACTCTTTATCGTAGTAGTGCTTCATAATTGTAATCCCGCGATCTAACAATAACGACATCTTCATCATTATTTAACGGAGGATCCATTTTTGGTGTTTGAAAGAGATGGATGAATGAAAATAAAGAGACGGTGAATGAGAATAAAAAAGATGAGTGAATAACTTGAAAGGAATAAGTGAGTGAGATAGAGATTTTGAAAGGGACATATTTCCTTTTATAGAAATAAGTGAGTGAGATGATAAAGACCCAACGACTATTTTTAAAAAAAAAAAATAGCCGTTGAGTGAGTAATAAGGAGGTAGGAGTCAAAATTAGCCGTTTGGCCAATGCCAAAATTACCAGTAAATGACGTTAGGGCTTTGAACCAAAAGTTCGGCAACTTGTCAAAAGTTCGGTTACCTGGTACCTTTTTCCAGGTAGCCGAACTGTACTGTACAACCAGAATTTTGTTTAATCATACAAAAACTTAAGTTCAACAACCTGTGAAATTTGACCAGGTTGTCGAAGATAGAGTTCGGTTACATAACATATTTTGTAGGTTCCCGAACTATGTGTTCGGCAATCTCTGTAATCCTACAACCGAACTTATATCTGTAAACTAAAAAATATCTTAAAATTAACCCAATAAATAATACCACACTTCAAAAAAAAATAGTATTTGATTCATAAGAATACTTAGTACCATTACATGTGTCATTTAATCATCCTCGAGAATAATTTTACCTTCATGTACAATTTCGCTCGACTTCTTCAAAGCTTTCCACATCTCCATGTTATGCTCATACATAATACACCAACCCAGCATTATGTCGAGGTTAAATCCAGGCCAATAAGAGGTTCCGGATATCAGAGGCATTGTAAAATCATCTTTTAACCGGAGGCCTATAAAGCGATTGTTGTTAGTCAATGTAATCACAAATCTCCTTCGTTTAAGTTGCTCGACACATACAATTGTTTTTGTGGTGAATGTAAAACTAGCATCTTTTGAGAAATAGTGAACCACATAATTGAATACATCCGCGATTAAGTGCGCACATATCGGAATGCTCATCCAATAATCCGTTGTGATCAGACACCCCTCGTGAAGGAGACGTTGATACCTAACAAATTGCTCGTTGAGACTACCCTCACCATCGCACAACATTGTCTTGTAAAAGTCCGAATTCATGAGTGATTGCACACCCATTATATCACTTGGTACATTCGATGAAAGGCCCTAGTTGTTGTACAACAACATGAAAACCGCAATTACCATCCAGAGGAATGTCGTCGGTGGATATAAAGTATTCTCTATATATAGAGGTAGCTCATTCAAATAGTCTTTATTTGGAGCCTTAAGCTTCACGTCTCGGGAAGATTGTTGGATAGGGCACATTAGAGCCTTAAGCTTCACGTCTTGAGAAGATGGTTGTCTTGGTAGCGATGGAAACATCGGACCCTTTTTCTTCAAATCTCGCTCACTTGTTTCGCCTTTCTCCTCAATACTCCTACCTCGTTTCTTATATTTCTCCAAGTACTTTAACTCGGTGTACTCATGGGCCGAAGGATCACTAGTATTTCCGTTTTGGTCTATTTTGTTCTTAACTAACACCTTTGCATATTCTCTTAGTTGTACTTTTAGTTTATTTGGAGCGTGGCTTACCTTTGCGTTTGCCTTTTTCCGGTTCATGAACATTCTCCGAAGTTTGTGGATATATGATTGTCCTCATGTCATCCCAAAATATTTATTTTTGGAGTTTGTTCATGCTCGATACATCTCCATTACGGTTCTTCCCATTTCGTTATCACCAAACTCTTATCCGACTTCTTCTCCCTTTGGAGGAGGGATGAAACTTAGATGCTTCCAAAATGGATCATTGTCACTTAAAGGGATTACGCCATGCTCGTAGTGGAAACAATGGAGACCCATAGACTTCATGTTACAAACACACACCTCATCCCGCCTGGTTTCCCACTTATCAATCACCTCGACTTCTATAATCAACAACTTCATACATTGCCCAGATAAGTTGTAATGGATTCCCTTAAACAATTGGTGATTAGCATATTTTCCGATCATTTAGAATATACAGATTCTTTGAACTTCTATTTAATTCTATCAAAGTCGCGCTTGAAGTAATTTTCCATAGCATTCCACACGGTTACGAAATTATTAACACATCCAAAAAGATTCTTCTTTAGCCGGTGATGAGCCGACTCTTCCAAACTTGTCACTTGATATACCAAGTATTTATATTGGTTGGTATATGCATAAACAAACCTCTATTTTGTGCGGTTCCAACCATTTCCGAAGAACATACGATACAACATCGGGTAATCGGGAGTATCCCAATGGTCAATAAACTCCGCAATATTTAGATGATACTCTTCCTCGGTAAGAGACCAACACAATGACTCCCATTCACCGTTGTTTTTCAACTTCCTCTTTTGCATCCGCTCGTTCATCTTCCGGTAGCTTTTTAATCTCATCATATCCTTTTTTCTCGGGTGGAAAAATTATTGTCTTTCACCTATTCATCAAATTACACCATATACGGAACGTACAAAGCATATTATGTGCTTATGTGAACACTTCCTTTATTGCATTCATCAATGGGACTTCATTGTCGGCCATTATAACCCCGGGAATATCATCACCTCGGAAAGTTGCCTTAACTTGTCATAGTGCCCAAATGTAACTAGTTTCTTGCTCGTCTCTTGAGATAGAAAACGCCACGGTAAACGATAAATTTGTCGAAGTACGCCAAACAATATTCAACAATGGCATCTCATACTTGTTTGTCTTATAAGTGCAATCATTATTAGAACTTCATGAAATCATTGAGCCAATTGAACGCTCGTCGGATGCGCAATGAAGAGTTGTGTTACATCTCCGTACGAATCCACATCCTTTTGAACCGCGTAGTCTTTCTTTTTGGCAAAAAAAAAAAAAAACAATTGTTGCATCACTTGTCTATCTCTCCATTCATTCTTTCTAATTGTCTAAATTGTATTGTAAATGGTGAAAAAAGATGAGTGGTTATCATTGTTATCCTCCTTTAGTATTTGGAGCATTTGAAGCGGTGAAATACCCATTGTCCTCATTTTAGCTACCTTGTCCATTTTTTTGAGGAGTTAGCCTTCCATAACCTTGTAGAGAATCCATCCATCCAAATCATTGTCTAGATTAAATGCTAGCTTGAATGGGCATTTAATCTTCTTTGAGAAAGTTTTGTTCTTCCGATTTGTCTTTCCATTATAAACATAACCCCTCCTCTTATGGCTTTTTTCGGGATCACCGCTTCTCTCACAAAACATTTCAAAGCGAGTTTTGCTTTCTTTTCCATTAAAAACTAATACACACATGTATTTTTTTTGCATATTTTCTAGCCCAACTCTTTGCCTCTAGCGGATCTTTGAATACCAAGTCGTTCATGTAGTGATGGGATGTATCTTCGTACAAAATATCAATGGGGGAAGGTTGATTTTCCATTGGTATTGGATCACACGCAACCTACGAGAAATAGCACAACGTCATAACCAACCACAAACGAGAAACACTTAAATGTTCAACAGTGTAAACAATTTTATCGACCGTGCCGAACAACCAGTTCGGTTACCTAATGTCTAGAAAACTTTTGCGATCCTGCCGAACTTGTTCTTTCGATTTTCTATTAGAAGTTCAACAACAAAATTAGTACACTCGACTAAACCGAACTAAAAAGTTTGATTATCTTATCTCTAAAAAAATTGCGGTCTTGCCGAACTTTACAAAAGTTGTAAACTCGACTAAACTGAACTATTATCTGTATACTCTATAAAAATAGTTCGGCTATGTTTTCTGGAAAAAGATATCCGAACATCAGAAATCTCCATTAATATAGAGTTCGGTTACCCGCGTCTGCTGAAACAAGGAACCGAACTGCACATACAGAAAAGTTTGGTTACTTGTTTTTCAGGTCAGGTAACCGAACTACTTTGACCTAGCTGAAATTTGTTTATGAAATTTTCAATTTATCCTATTTTTCCCAATTCAAGTTACATTAACCAAATTTGAGCCATACATGAGTGCCCATAACTTCATCTTTTGGGTGTGGCTGATAAAATCCATCATTTGGGTTGTTATCTTGAGTCTGGGGAAAAAAGTGTTCATCATCTAACAAATAACTCATACCCGGATAGTTAGAAACATTGACAAATACACTAGGAGATGAAGAAGGTTCTGATTCTGAGTAGGAGTTATCATCACAAGAATCACTCATATCATATTTACCAAACTCAAAATAATATTTTTTGGGTTCACCCATCTTCTTCTTCGTCTTCTCTCTCTCAATAATTCCTCTTCTAACAAAACTATCCTATGAATAACTCACAAATAACTAATCATTACACTAACAAAGTTAATTACAAAGGGAAATCTTGGTATTAAAAAAACTCAGATAGGGGGTGACTCAAAATTACTTCAATACATCCACCCAAAAAAAGAATAATGGTCGTCCTCCAAAATGGGGTGGTGCCCAAAAAACCGTTCCAAATTTACATGAAGAAACAAGTAATGTAGTCTCAGTTGGGCTTAACCAAAAGATAGTAGCAACTGACGTTATCAAATTTGGTAAATGTCAACCAAAAGTCATCCTTAGTCTTAGAGAATCTACCATGCGGTAGGTTCCAGACAACCCAAGATCTTCCAGGCGGAATAGAAGCCAACATATCATCTTGTACCACTTGTTTCTCTGGCTAAGAGCTTCTCCAATGGAATGTATGTGAAGATAAATGTCTAAGTCCACATAGGATAGATATTCATTTTCCTTAAAATTCATCTCCAACCCCAACTTCTTAAATCAATGTGAAGATGACATGGCTTCACTTTTGTTAGACAATGTCAAGGTGAATGTCGAGTTTTAGACATTCAACTTGACAATGTCAAGCTATTGTAGTAAGCTTTTGCTTACCTAAATTAATCCCAATATATTAAATAACTATTTTTAGCTCTAAAAAATCTAAAAACTACTAAAAATAATATTTACATTTAATCCACAAAACATCACAAACAACACCATTGGAGATGAACTATTTTTCCTCCCTAAATTTAAGGAAAAAATGGAATGAGGATGTCTTGTTTATGTTGCCACTTAGGAAACACACACAACCACCATTGGAGAAGCTCTAAGTTGTAACTTGCAAGTATCCTTAAAAGACATATAATATTTCCATATGTCCACAGTGAATTGATATTTTTCTGGGCCATTATCAGAAACTGAGGTAGAGACGTGGGCTTCATTGTTGGCCCATAAAGAGACAAGGCAGTATACCTACGGAAATTTCGTTCTCTAGGTATAATGAAGTTTGACGTTTGAAGATTACGAAGGGAGATCATGCCGAATCTCCCAGGTGATATCGTTGTCGGCATACTAATACTGATGATGTTACCTGCAAAACCAATATGTAGATTCAGGTGCGTTTTCAAACACTGGTACCAGTTATCTACAGATCCTTATTATACGAGAAGTCGTCTTTAACACAGTCTTGAAACGGCAAAGTTAAATTGCATTTCGAAAGAGCATACTAAAGATCAGGCTAATGAATTTTACAAAATCCTCATCATTATATAGAATATTTGAAGATGACCAGTGTGAGTATGTTAAGATGGACTCTCTATTCAGAGATACAGGTCGAAAGATTGAGATTGTGGGTTCTTGCAACGATCTGATTTTGATGAGTAGGCTTGATGATTATCGGACGATAAGGCATTGGCTCTGGAACCAGTACGCTAAGGAGTGCAAAGAATATTTATTCCAGAAGTTAAAACTGGATCAACTGATTACAGCGAAGGTATATCTAGTATTGCGTATGGTGTTAGTTATAATTGCGATACCAATGATTACAAGATTGTGGTAGCTAGTGATATTCCTGGTTCTGATATTAATGGTTTTAAATTTCAAGTTTATACGACTTCAAGGTATGGATGGCAAGGCTGAAGTAATATTTCTTTGTGAAGCTTTTCACTGGATAGCTAGACGAGCTCAATCTATTAAGACATGTGTTGTTTCTTTTGATATCCGTGGTGAGAACTTCACTGAAGTAGCACTCACTCGACAAGTCAATAATTTTTTTGATGGTACGGAGTATAGTAAAAATTCATTGGGTGTTTTAGGAGGGTGCCTTTGCATATTAGTAAGAGTATATTTTGGCTCCAATTTTGCCTGGTTTAATTGGGGCCAAAACTTTTAATTGGGGGCCAATTAATTTTATTTGCACCCCAAAATTATCAGGGGCCTATTAATCCGATTATGAAAATACTATTTTACCCTTACCTAAAACTAAACATTAAAAATCAGTTAACCTTAATTAGAAACCTTAATTAGGCTTCTCTTCTTCATCTTCCTCTCCTCCTCGTTCTCTTCTCCACCACCACCATTAACGACTATTTTGAAGAATTTTTTTTTCTTCAACCGATTCATCGCGTAATCGTCGCCAAAAATCAAAACCCAAGAAAGCTATGGCTCCAATTAGAAGGTATGTGAACTTAAACCCACCTTGTATTCGTTAGTATCGAAATTTCAGTGTAAGAGTCGTTAGTATCGAAATGAAAACCCCTAACGACTTTTCATTTGCAAGCAGATTCTATGAAAAATCGTTAGTGTAATAGGATGAAGATGACGACCCTAATTCTGCTACTTCAACATTTTTTGCCCTAGAATAGAGTCGTTACCGTATTAGGTTGAAAATGACGACCCTGTTTTGACGACCCTTTGTTATTGGTTAACGACTCTAGGTGAACATTATAAATGGTTGGTTAGGGTCATCAGTATATCGGAATATCCCTATGACGACTCAAACACACAAAAACTTGCCTTTTTATACAGAGAGTTTGGATTCTAGAGTCGTCTGGGTATTAAACGAATCAACTAACGACTCTAGGTGAACATTATAAACGATCGTCATGGTTTAACACACCACCTTGACGATTTTTCATCACCATTAAAAGTTGCAGTTAGAGTTGTCGCCATGTGTGTCAACAAAGATGACGACTCTTTAGGGTCGTTGGCGTATACAACACCCGACTATAACGACCCTCACTCGAGTAGTTCCATAGTGACCATGAATCGACCACTTGGAGCACCATTCAGACAATTTGAAGAGTATATGAAGTTTATCTGATTGTTTTGAGCTCCGGGTTCTTCATTTTGAGGATTGGTTCCTTCATTTTGAGCAGTAGGATCTTCATTTCCACCATTATTCATGGCTTCCTCCATTAACATCTCTTCATCAAACATCTCTACTTCTTCTAAAAAAAAAAACCCAAAACTAAAATTTCCCCAAATTTTAATCCCAAAACCTGATTCTTATCTAAACAAAATTATCACACTAATCAACTTAATTAAATGTTAATACTAATCACTCAGGGGCATTTTAACCATTTAAAAAATATTTTTATAAGGGGTGACCCAAATTAGGATTGGGTGACCTTTTTTGTCCTCTAGTGCTTGGCCCCCAATTAAAATGTTTGGCCCCAATCAAATTAGGCAATTTTGAAGTTTGGTTGAAGAAGGATTACAATGTGGCTGAATCATGGACTAAATTGCTCATTGTCCGGATCAGGCCTTGTGAAATTACTTCGGGAGTTCAAGAATGGGGAAGTTTTATTTGTAACAACCAAGGGAACATTTGGCAACATGAGTTGTTTAATTCTATCTGACCCGGTGAGTCAAAAATGCAAAGTTGCCGATATCCAGCATATTGCACGCGACAAATGGAATGTAGAAGCTTATGCCGAGAGAGAGGTCCAGTGTCACATATCAATTAAAGGGTACTGAGGTAAGAAACCAAGAACTTGCTGCACACATGAAGGATCAAGAAAATAGTACGTTTGGCAAATAAAGCACCCGTACTCTTACTCTCCATATGATTATTAACCAAACATATTACACAAAGCACCCGATAAATCCATAAAAGTGTTCTTTATTTTGTTTGTAATATAGTTTGCAGATGCATGGGGATGGAGACTATGATGATTGTGTCCATGAGCATAACGTCGTGGGATTTTCCACCCGTGGTGCTGTACATATTATGAATGCGATAGTATCTTCTCTAGGCATTTGTGATGGATCACGTATGATATGATCAGGATCAACGATATACATATATAATCATAAGAATAATTAAGATCATGGTCAAGCCAACTTAGGAAATTGTACTAAATGATGATTGGCGAATTAGCATTTTAACCAGACTATCTATATATCCACTAAGGATTAATTGGTTGAGTTGCTGCCAGATGAAAAAATGATCGAGCGTCCTTTATTGGCACTTTAGTGATGCCCAAGGAAAACCGGATTTTTTATGATTTTTGTTTTCCTTCCAAACGGATGATCTGATTTTGCAGGATTATTATGTTTGCAGTTTTACAAAAATTTCTGCAGCAATCTCAACGATATCATTTGGAAACCGCCGACATCTGGATCAACCAAATCGTGGATCACCTGAACCACAAAGAGCTTATGATCTAC
>JAJJWW010012189.1:0-162910 GCA_023531295.1 Papaver armeniacum
AGACATCAAGTGTTCATAATTTGTGATCTTTATTGTGTGATCTATAACATGTTTTGTTGTAGTGAACCCATATATACCGTTAAGGGATATCCAAAAATGCGGAGAATACGTTAATGCCCTTACATAATCGGAAGCTATTTTGTGCCCGATTATTATAAAGAAATCGGAAGCTTAGTAACGATATTATACTACCACACCGATTTTTTTCCAAACGCGTATCTTGCTTCTATATATAACAATCGGAAGGAACAAGAACCTCACTAGACTACCGATTATAGTAGTGTAGATGGTGGATTTTCGACAAAGGCTAAAATCGTAAACCCATACTTATATGTATTCCTGATCCAGCAATCAGATGAATATTGAGGCTCGTGTCTCTTATCGAAAGCATGAAAGATCATGCTATGAGAATCTGTCTCTCAGAGTATGTATAGATATGTAGTCTCTCAGCTGAGGCAACAGCATGTCTCACAAAAATGAAAGCAACTCAGGTAATTACTTCTATATGTAATAGAAAGATTAGGCGGCTCTGAGCGACTTGCTGCTAAGTATAGAGCAATAACGTCTTCAGGATGTAACAATGTTTTCCTTGACTATGTGAAAGAAATATGATGATTCAACAAGCTCATATCACTCAATTCCTGAATAATTAATCCTCCTAGACGATCGTACTAGTATAGAGCCATTAATTAATTATTCTCAAAATCAATAGATTCATTAAGCTCAATCCTGGAAAATATTCAATATTTTCATAATATTTAAACTACTTCAATTTATGGCTCTTTGCAGAATTCCATGGGTTAGTAATAAATATTCAATACGCGGGCATACGAGTTACCTTCGAGTAAGCCCCAACCAAATGGTGTAAATGTATTCGACAAATAATGCATTAACAAACTTTTTGAATGAACAAACAAGTATTTCAAAATACGCGAGGCGATGAACCTATGTAAATAGGGGAAAATAATAAAAAATAGTCAAGGCGCTGGGGGCTGGCTCACCGACCGGCAGTCATGCCGTGATCGGTCCACGCCCAAATTCATATTTTATCATATTTTATTATTCTCCTTGACCTCATGAAAATCCTTTCATTTGAACAAATATCTCGCTTTTGAGGAAACCTCAGGTTTCATGGTTTTTCCTTCACACCGAGGAAATAATATAAAATTAGGGGAAAATATTATGGGGTAGTGATTATTGGCCCAGTAGGCCATGCCTTGATCCCATTTGGCCCCACACCTCATGGTTCCTCATTATTTTATTATTATTTCCCTAATCTCATGAAAACACCTTAATCTCATGATATTTCCTTGATCCCATGAAAAATAACATAAAATTAACAAAACTTGTGGGACCGGGCCCTAGCTGGCCCACACGCCCTATTTTATTATTATTATATTTTTCATGTTTCCTTAATCCCATGAAATTCCTTGATTTCATGATGTTTCCTTCAAATTATGGGAAAATACACAAAAATACAGAAAATTAAAGGAAACTTGTGGACCCGGTCCCAAGCTGGCCGGTCATGCCCTAGCCAGTCCCACAAACCCCTTATTCTATTATTATTATTTTTATATTTCCTTGATTTTATGAAATTCCTTGATTTCATGATATTTCCTCCAAATTATGAAAATTCTTTCAAATTATGAAAACTCCTTCAAATCATGAAATAATACATAAAATAAAGGAAAACTCACGGGGATAGGGCCCTAGGCGGCCAACCATGCTCAAGCCGGTCCCACACGCCCTTATTTTATTATTATTAATATTTTTGTTTCCTTCATATCATGGAAACTCATTGATTTCAACAAAAACTCCTTGGTTTTAACAAATTCCTTGGTTTTATCATATTTCCCTAAAATCATGAAAATATTATAAAAATCAAAAAACGTGTGGGACCAAGCTCTCCTTGGCCGAATCGGCCATGCCTTGGCCATGACCGGTCCCACACCTCATGATTCCTTCACCATTTTTATTATTTTTCCTTCATCTCGTGAAGTTTTTGAAGTTTCATCAAAAACCACGATTTCTTCATATTTTCTCAAGTGATTGCTCAAATGCACATCTCGAAATATCAAAATTCTCGTAATCGAGATACGAACACTTTAGTGACATGATCATGTTACCTTGACCGACCAAGGTTGGCTTTTGGCTCGCAAGGAGCCGGTCCCGCGTATTTACACCATTTGACCTAATTTGTGCAATTGCACGTATTAGATCCAAAACTCTTCCAAATAGTGCAGATTTTCATAGAATGATTGTCGGTCGATCCAGTGACCACCTAGGGCCGATTTCATGACCAATTGGTTGGTCCCTCACCTCTTCATAATTAATTAGGTTTTATTACCTAAGGTTCGGATCAAATTATTTTAAAAATGATTAAGCCAACATTTAATAATTCTTTCATTAAATCAACTAGTCTTGGGGAGACCTTAATATTTGCTCACGTGAGCATCCGGGCGCTACATGGTTGATCCATAATCCCATGTAGCCGGTCCCTCCTAAACTCCGTGGTTAACTTTCAATAAACCATCGATTAATCATCAATTGATCAAATTAGGGTTTTGAGTCCAAGGTTCATAATCCAGATTCAAACGCTAATAATTTTACGTTGATCTCGTGATCAGCATTTTATTTATCATACTCGGTTCAATTACCAGTATCTTATTTGGTCATACTACCAATAATTCATCGAATGAGCAACATTTGCTCAGATGAGCAATATTTGCTCAAACCAAGGAATATTGGTTCAACTATCAATATTCAACAATTCATCGAATGAGCAATATTTGCTCATGTCAACTTATTCACACATCATGTCTCTATCTCAACAGACATGTTCAATTCACGAGTCTCAGAACATTTCCAAATCACGTTCGACTCAACAAAACAAGGACTCATCGTCCCATGAAGTCATGAAGTCAGCAACTGACTAACTAAATACACGTCTGCCTTGCAGACTCCACAATCACACGAGACATCAATCGTGTTACATGGGGGATATTAACTAGGGTTTTGGTCTGGCGGTCTGCGGCACGTGTGTTCAAACACACGATGGAATGTGAGCAAGTCGTGCAATCAGTTGAAGGAGTTAACAAAGTAGTGGATGGAAAATCGACCAAGTCTCCACACGATGAGCAACTGGTTTCAAACACGATCTCCACTTCCCCACTCCTTAGTTCACTCAACTGTCACACTTCATGGGATCATGGTGTCTGCAATTTCAACAATATAAATAAGTCACGAATCATGATTGAAAGAACAACGAGAATCTCACGTCTTACGGACAACACGAGCTCAACAACTCATCAATTGAGTAACTTCAATCTTTGAGAACTTATCATATTCGAAATTCACAACACACCTACAATCTTCGATTACCATTGATTCCCACATTTCTCGACTTCCCTCCTACGGATCGACCCATCCTCTCCCGTGACCGAATTTACTCTGGGCGGCCATTGTCTTGGTTTAGGGCGGAGTACTCTGATTGATCTCTTGAATTCAAAGCACTCCCTTCTTGCGGTGCATCTGTGTGAGGTTGAACATTTGGCTCGATTCAAGGAGTCTCCTCGTAACGGTCGTCTCCTCAATTCCATAAAAACCAACAAATCGTTTTTGCCCCATCTCAGATTGGCGACCACAGTGGGGAGATCATTCTCTCGGTTGCAATTTCACTTATCACAAAGATGGTCGGTCTCGGGAATAATTCAACTACTCCTAACCCGATCCAAAATTCTTCCAAACCGCGATATTCCTCCCTCCTAATGCTACATCGACAACACGGAAGGAGGGAGAAGTCCCAACTCTAAGCGAGTTGGCGCGAGTCTTAGATATCCACGCCAGGAACATGAGTCGATAAAAGATACAATGAACCACATACTTGACTTTCTCATAAACCGCGTCCGAGTTAAGTGGAATCTATCTGCGAGAAGTCCCGATGCACGAGGGGACTGACCCATCACAGGTGGTCCTCAAAATAACAGTTTCACTACTTATGAGAAGCGGTGGACCGGGAGGTTGCGCCAAGTCGAAACTTGTGTGAACTCTTACACTTTTCCGAGAAATCAACGAACAGAACACGTTTGATGCACTTAACCAGATATCGTCGAGACATACCCCCGACTCCGTCGTGCCTAGCAGCTGAGGAAACACTTGTGATGTCTGGCCATTCGATCAACAATATCACTTTCGGAGAATAAAACCGCATGGCAGACGAAGGACATAATCGAGCCCTATACGTGGCTAGTTTCATCAGAGACTATGAATTCAAGAGAGCCCTCGTTGACACGGGCGCTTCCACAAACATTATCACTATGAAGACTCTCAAATCAGACCAGGTTCCCTGAATAAGGTTGTCCGGCACCCCATCCTAATGACGGGCTTTGAAGGAAGTCAGATTCATACGTACAGATATGCATACATATATTTGAAGGTGGGGCCTATTCAATCAAAAGTCAAGTTCCACGTGATCGAACAAGAGCCATATTATCACATGATACTTGGACGTCCATGGCTCCATGATAACAAGGTAGTCCTTCAACGTACCATCAATGTATGAAGGCTCTACTTAATAACAAGATTGTTCGTATCCGACTTCATCGTCTCCCTATGCTCTGTCTCACGATCTTGAATTCCTTGAATCTCAAAAGAATGTCCCGAGCCTCGAAAGGAAAAGTTTGACACTCCACTCCCAAGTTGGAAGACTATTGAAAAGGTCGTGACAATCCATCATCCTCGAGATGCTAAGGGGATCAGATCATCCTCCCGGTGTTAAAACGTTGTAACGACCAGTTTCAACTCCAGGTCGAACTTCATAATCGGCCACGACGCGGAGGGGAGGATCGTTTATCGCCGACGGGAGGATTAGCAGTTAATCGGGAGAACAATGAAAAGTCTCCCCACCCCGAAGAATCATGTCGTAATGAACCATCACTCGAGGAAGAGGTTCAGGATGCCCCACGACAATTACAAGACGGTACTGACTCTACCACTAATGATCTCGAAACAATCAACATTGGGACTGAGGACGATCCAAATCCGATTCTAATCAGCTCAGCACTGTCACGGGAGGAACGGACGGAATTAATAGCACTACTAAAAGAGTATCAAGATGCCTTCGCCTGGACGTACGAAGAAATGCCTGGTCTAGATGATAAATTGGTTACTCATCATATGCACATTACACCTGGCTCCAAAAGTTGTCAAACAACCGCCTAGGCGATTCCGGACACGAAGTTGAAGAGAAAATCAAGGTCGAGATTCAGAAACTATTAGCAGCAGGTTTCATCAAGCCTATTCAACACCCAACATGGCTGGCGAACGTTATTCCTGTCAAAAAGAAAAATGGACAAATCAGATGTTGTGTTGATTTCAGGAATCTAAACAAATGTTGTCCGAAAGATGACTTTCCTCTACCCAATATCGATATGCTCGTAGACGCAACCAGCGGTCACGGTATGTTCTCATTCATGGATGGTTACAGTGGATACAACCAGATCAAAATGTATGAACATGATGCCAACAAAACCGCGTTTCGTAATCTTATTGGGAATTTCCACTACACTGTGATGCCCTTCGGATTAAAGAATGCTGGTGTTACCTATCAACGAGCCATGATTTGCCATATTCCACGACATGATGCACAAGCAAGTAGAAGACTATGTTGATGACGTAGTAGTGAAGTCGAAGACTCGAGCATCTCACTTTCAAGTTCTAAGACAAGTCTTTGAAAGATGTCGAGAATATAAACTAAAGATGAACCCTCGAAGTGCGCTTTTGGTGTCTCTTCGGAAAGTTTTTAGGATTCCCGGTCACGGCGAAGGAATCAAAGTCGATCCGGACAAAATGAAAGCTATTACTACCATGCCTCCTCCACGCACTGTGAAAGAACTCCAAAGTTTCATGGTAAATTATATCCGACATTTCATCCCTGGGCTATCTCAACTTATCGCTTCATTTACCCCTCTATTGAAGAAAGGAGCTAGCTTTACATGGACTGCTGTGCAACAAGAAGCATTCCAGAAAATACAACAGATACTACTATCACCTGTGTCATGAAATCGTCGGTGCAAGGGCGACCAACGATACTTTATACGGCTTTAGTGATGTTGCTATCGGAGCACTCCTTGCTCAAGAAGACGACGAAGGCATCGAGCGACCAATCTACTACTTCATCCGTACCATGCGAGATGCTCAACTCGAGATACCCAAAGGCCGAGAGGGCGTGTCAAGGCGTTAGTACATGCAATTCGGGAGTTCAGACACTATTTGTTATCCAATAGAGTTGTGCTCGTCTCTAGGCCTGACCCTATAAAGTTCCTACTATCAAAGCCAGCCTTGATAGGAAGACCAGCAAAGTGGTTACTTCAGATGTCAGAATTTGACATAGCATGTACACCGCCTAAAGCAATTAAAGGCCAAGCAGTAGCGGACTTGCTCGCTGCTTTTCCAGGAGAAGATGCAACAATGCTACATGAAGATGTACCTGGTGAGTTTCCAGACATCTTAGTTATCAAAGAAGAAACGTGGCTTTTATACTTCGACGGTTCCGCCACCCTTAGCAATGACACTGGAGGAGCAGGCATAGTACTAGTATCTCCATCTGGCGAGGTTTTCTCACATTCATTCAAGCTGGATTTTCACTGCACCAACAATTCAGCGGAATATGAAGCCTTCTTACTGGGATTGTCTCTGCTAAGCAAGCAGGGGCAACACACCTCGAGATAAGGGGATATTCAAAACTACTGGTCAATCAAATTAATGGAACATACTCCCTTAAAGAAATCACACTTGCTCCGTTCAGGAATGAGGCTCAACGGCTTTTAACCTACTTTGATGATGCAACGATTGTCCATACTGGACGAACCAACAATAGGCATGCGGACTGCCTGGAAACTCTCGCTTCTAAGCTGCAATTTGAAGGAGAGAGGAAACGATCCTTTGTACAAAGGCGTGATGTTTCATCCATGGCTCGCTCAAGTCGAAGATATTCAAGCAGATGATTGGCGAGCACCTATTATTCACGAATTGAGCAATTCTCTTTCAGAAGGGAAAGTCAGTCTCAAGGAATTGAAAAATTATTTCTTACTTCATGGAGCGTTATACTATCGAAACTCCGATGGGTCATTATCACGATGTCTTGGAAATTATGAAGCAGACGAACAACTCAAGCGTATTCATGAAGAAACATGCGGACAGACACTAGTGGTAACACTCTACAGAAAGCTTCAAAGAATGGGATACTACTGGCCTTCCATGGAAACTCAATCAATAATTCTGCAAAAGTCATGTCCCAATTGTCAGACGCCTCCTCATCACTTAGAAGCTCTGACAGCCCCCATCACACTGGGGACTGGAGGGAACCTTATACCAAATATCTCCGGGACAATGAATTACCGTCAGAAAATAAAGAAACCATCAAGCTCATTCAAAGGGCTAAGAGATTTGTCTTTCTTGATGGAATCTTATACCTCAAAAGCTTTGGTGGAAACTTGCTAAGATGCTTAGCCGAGCATGAAATCCTAACAATTTTAAAAGAGATGCATGATGGAGAACATCAAGGAAAAAGGAAATTATTTCTCAGATTCATGAGAAATATTATTGGACAACCATGGAAGACGATGCAGCCGCACACGTTCAAAGGTGTCATCGATGCCAAATCCATGGTAACCTCATTCACACTCCTGTCTTCCATTGAATTCTGTGAATAGTCCATGGCCTTTCTATAGCTAGGGACTAGATATCATTGGGAAAATCAATACAACATCCTCGAAGCAGCATGAATACATCATCACTGCAACCGAGTATTTTACCAAATGGGTCGAAGCTATTCCTCTTCGAAGCACCACTGGAGTCACAATTGTAGCCTTCGTCAAAGAGTACATAATATGCAGATTCGGCGTGCCCAAACACATCGTCACTGATAATGGGACTCCTTTTTCCAACAAGCACGTGATAGAATTGCTCGAGGAATACGGAATCAAACAAGTTTTCTCCACGCCGTACTATCCCCGGGAAACGGACCGAGAGCACCAACAAAACTCGATCCGGATTCTCGGTAGAACGATCCATGATAATCCTCGAACTCCGGCATGAACAGTTACCTATGGCTTTATGGGCTTATCGAACCGCACCAAGGAGTTCGATCGGGACTTCACCATATTCTCTTGTCTATGGGGCCGACGCCATACTACGGCAGAAATCAAAATTCCTTCAAGACGGTTGCAATATCCAGCGGACGGAATACGATGGGATGAGGCCGAAGTGTCCAACTCAAGAGTTGCTGAACTAGACATGCTAGAGTCGAAGTGGGCTAAGGTGGAAAAATATGTAGAAGCCTACAAATAAAGAATCGTTATAGCCTACAACAAAATGGTAAGACCTCGAACATTTCAAGTAGGAGACACGGGTATTAAAATTTGCAAAAGCATATTCAACAAGACATGTCCGCTCACAAGTTCTCTCCGAAATGGGAAGGACCATATGTAGTCATCAAAGCAGTATCCAGCGGATCTTACAAAATCTTAAAGATTGGCGGAGGAGAGGAAATATAATCAATGGTAAATGGCTCAAAGCATATTACGTCTGATCCATGGAAAACAATTATCTTTTCACCATTTCATCATTTCAAAGCATTTTTTCAAATGTAACTTATGTTCCTCCAAAAATAGCGTGTAAAAATGCTCCTTTGTTCATTAAACGTTTCATGAATGAACAAAATTTCCTCATAACATGATCAATTATTCCACCTAACTAGAAACTTAAACCTATTCAAAAAAACAACCATTACAAATGCCCACTCAGAGCAAACCATCCAACAGTGGATAATCCCTATAAGAAACTTTGTCAAGTTTCTTCTGAAAGGTCCTGGTCTTTGCCTTCAAATCCTCAATTGCCTTCTCGACCCTGGCTGATTCCAGAGCCAGTATATTCTCCTCTTCCAATAAAGTAGTGGTCATGGAAATCGCATCAGCAGCCTCCGCCGCCTTATGAATCTTGATTATCTCAAGACGACGACGAAGCCAACTCACATTAAAATTCAATATCTCACGGTTCGAGATCATCTCGTCCCATTTATGCAGCTCATGGTTCTTGACATCTCGCAAATGCATCTGTTCATTTCCTCAATGATCGGCAACAGACCAGCTACCGTGGTTAAAAGAGTTGGAAGAAAGCCTTTCCATACTTCTGTAGTAGCAATGTGGCCGTACTTCTTCCAGATCTTAGTATACAAAGGCGCATGACATTTGGGAATTACGAATCCGCCAACCACTTCATTGTCGGGAAAGTATTTATCAAAGGGGCTTCAAATGAGAGTCGATTGTGGGATATTCATGAGCATGAACATTGTCTCCTATCTCCACAGATCCTAAGAGAATCTTCACCGACCCGGCCGTTGCTATCTTCAACCTCGATTACAGTCATGAGACTTTCCGCTCCTCCTTCGTCGGCATCGAAAACAACACGAACATCCACTGCGACGAAACAAAGGAGTATTTGATTTCACCAAGGCACGGTGGAATCTTAAGAGTTATAGGATTACTTCTGAGATGATCCAGCCTCAACATGAGTGACCTATACCGGACAGGAGCTCTAACAGTTCGCTTGGGCCTCAAAATATGAGAAGAAGCATTCCTATGATTATCCCGCAATAGAATCGTTTTCTTATGATCTTGATCGACAAATATGAAAATGAAAAAGAGATACAACTTCTTGAGATGGACGCTGCTATTTCAAGCTTCGACGAGGATCATCTTGAGAAGAAATACTACTGCTTGACATGGCGACAACAAGGTATGATCAAGAATTTCTGCACGATGAAGCCGATTTTCGGGGAATGGAAGAAATATTTGTGTAGATGATAGACTCAAAGTCTTGAAGATATATATTAGACACGGTGAAGGTTTATCTTCTGCGAATAGTCAATTCAGTTACGAGTTTCACTGAAACCCTAAGTTTCAAAGGTTGATACTGAAGACGCGAAGGAAAATAATGCACTAGGGACTGACAATGACATAGTCAAAGAAAAGCCACGCGGCTTTGTACGTGTCATGTGTCTCTTAACCGTGCTATGCTACATCTTATAAAACGAAGATCATCGAAAGAGATCATGACGGATTTAAGCACATGGACATTGGTTCATTTTATTCGATCAGAAGGAATCATCATTAGTAAAGTGTTTATCCAGAAGAAAACCTTAATCTGAAGCAAAAGTCGTTCAAATCATTGAAGAAATGTCTACTACGAAATCTAAGGAACATTCAAATAATGAAGGGAATATGGAAATAAAGCTACTCATCGGACTCATCCGATTTATCAGACTCGTTGTCATTATCCTTCTCATTATCCGAGTCATCAGAGTTGTCATCACTATCTTCCTCTTTGTCAGAATCAGCAGTAGAGTTTGGATAAGCTTCAGGATCATCATCTGAGTCCGAGTCCTCTTCCGCTTCAATTTCGGCTTCTATTTGCTTCATGGTCCTCTGGAACTCGTTCATATCGATCGAGCTTAATCTTGCGCTTTCGGTACCTCCCATGTATTCTCTTCTTGAAGCATCGCATCAGTCGAAGGCCTCCCATCCAAGCGACGTTTTTCTTGATCCTTTGTATTTTGCGCCGGATTCGACCCTTTTTTGGAGCCTTGGAATCCTCATCGGAAGAGCTAGAAGAAGAGGAATACCAATAATCATAATCTACAATCGGACATTTTACGGAATCGAGGCATAAAAGATTACCCGAGCATGCAAACGGGTCTATTGGCAAAAATGGTAATTCTCAACTCTTACCTTTACGATTCCACTAACAATAGTGATAGTAATGCTAGAGTTAACACTCCAAAATCGTTCGTCTCTTTGAAACCTACAAAAACGAACGAAACTCAGACTTTCATAAAAATCATGAATATTTCGACTGTGTGAACATTCACTACGGAATTATGAAAACTAAAGCATTATTCATAAATAATTGTTTACTTCTAAGTAATATTACACAAAACTCAAGTTTTGACTTTAAAGAAAATAATATATATTTTTACATATATATATAAAAACGTGATTCAATCACGTAAATAAATAAATCCATGAATAGACCATGGTTTTATAAAAAAAAAAAAACTTTTCCTTCGTATTGTCATACGTCTTTAAAAC
Source organism: Papaver armeniacum (assembly GCA_023531295.1). NCBI lineage: Eukaryota > Viridiplantae > Streptophyta > Magnoliopsida > Ranunculales > Papaveraceae > Papaver > Papaver armeniacum. The sequence continues at coordinate 11,148 of JAJJWW010012189.1, forward strand.
GAAGGTTTATTCTAATTTTGTGAAAACTCACACAATATAAGATAAAGTTTTGATTTACATGAAAGCTCATATGCAAAATTTTATCCTTTGGACGCAAGTTCATATATCAAAAAAAAAAAAACTCTTTCTTCATATCATCGTCATTCTTTAAAGAAGAGTTTATTTCGGTTTTGTGAAAATTCACCTTTTCATGATGAAACTCTAGTTCACATGAAAGCTCATAAACTTAGTTTTATCACTGGACCTAAATCCTCATATACAAAGAAAAATCTCTACTAAGTCAGGGATTATTAATGGGTTCTCAAACTAACGATGAAGCGAACATACGTTTTCTAGAATAAGGGTTTTCAACAAAACTCACCATCATATATACACATGTATATAATTTCAATATGATCAAAGCATGAACAACTCATGAACCCAGCAAACTTTAAAAAAAAAAAACACGTACCCGTCAGCGCCGGCCGGAGTATGGATGGACGGTGATCGGACGGTCAAGCCATGACGAGCTCCGGCGAAAATTTTCTTCCTATGATTCTTTGGCGCGATGAAGATGAAGAGATGATGAAGGTGATGGCCGGTTGTCAGGAAAAAAAAAAAAAAAAAAAAAAGAGGATTTACCCCTTTTATATCAAGTTTTATTTCCAAAACCTAATCACACAAGGATTTCCTTATTGGGCCCGGCCGTGAATCCTAAAACGACCAAGGTCCCATCATAAAATCGGCGGTTCAACACCAATTTATGTCCACCAAACGACACTCTATCATGCCACCGGGATCTTCATTCAAGTCATGGTATGCTCGTACTATCGAAATCCGGTAACATCTTAACTTACGACTAAGTTCAATTACTTATATTGTTTATGACCGAAAAATCACCATTCAATGATGACTGAGGAACACGGCTTTCCTCACTAAGCAGGGGACTTAATGTAGATTGTGGATTTTCGACAAAGGCTAAAATCGTAAACCCATACTTATATATAGTCTGATCCGATCCAATCGGATGAATATTGAGGCTCGTGTCTCTTATCGAAAGCATGAAAGATCATGTTATGAGAATCTCGGTGAGAATCTTTGTCTTCGTAGTATGTATAGATATGTAGTCTCTCGGTGAGGCAACGGCATGTCTCACAAATACCGAGCAACTTTAGTAATTACTTCTATATAGAATCGAAAGATTAGACGGCTCCTGAAACTGACTTGCACTGCTAGTATAGAGCAATAACGTCTTGAGGATGTAACATTGTTTTCCACGACTATGTGAAAGAAATATGACGCTTCAACAAGCTCATATCACTCAATTTTGAATAATTAATGCTCCTAGACGATCGTACTAGTATAGATCCATTAATTAATTATTCTCAAAATCAATAGATTCATTAACTGAATCCCTGGAAAATATTCAATATTTTCATAATATTTCGTTACTTCAATTTATGGCTCTTCCCAGCAGAATTCCATGGGTTAGTAATAAATATTCAATACGCGGGCATCTGAGTTACCTTAAAGTAAGCCCCAACCAAATGGTGTAAATGTATTCGACAAATAATGCATTAACAAACACCTGAATGAACAAACAAGTATTTCAAAATACGACGAGACGATGAACCTATGAAAATAGGAAAGAAAATAATAAAATAATAGTCAAGGCGCTAGGGAGTGGCTCACCGGCCAAACCCCGATCATCGTGATCGGCCCCACGCCCAAATTCTATATTTTACCATATTTTATTATTCTCCTTGACCTCATGAAAATCCTTTCATTTGAACAAATATCCTTCGTTTTGAGGAAACTCCTCAGTTTCATGGTTTTCCTTCACACTGAGGAAATAATATAAAATTAGGAAAAATATTGTGGGGCCGTGATTATTGGCCAACCGGCCATGCCTTGATCCCGACTGGCCCCACACCTCATGGTTCCTCATTATTTTATTATTATTTCCCTAATCTCATGAAAACACCTTAATCTCATGATATTTCCTTGATCCCATGAAAAATAACATAAAATTAAGGAAACTTGTGGGACCAGCTAGGGCCGTCATGCCCTAGCTGGCCCCACACGCCCTATTTTATTATTATTATATTTTTCATGTTTCCTTAATCCCATGAAATTCCTTGATTTCATGATGTTTTCTTCAAATTATGGGAAAATACACAAAAATACATAAAATTAAGGAAACTTGGGGACCTGGCACAAGCTGGCCGTTCATGCCCTAGCCGGTCCCATAAACCCCTTATTCTATTATTATTATTTTTATACTTCCTTGATTTTATGAAATTTCTCGATTTCATGATATTTCCTTCAAATTATGAAAATTCTTTCAAATTATGAAAACTCCTTCAAATCATGAAATAATACATAAAATAAAGGAAAACTCACGGGACCGGGCCCTAGCCGACCAACCATGCTCAAGCCGGTCCCACACGCCCTTATTTTATTATTATTAATATTTTTGTTTCCTTCATCTCATGGAAACTCCTTGATTTCAACAAAAACTCCTTGGTTTTAACAAATTCCTTGGTTTTATAATATTTCCCTAAAATCATGAAAATATTATAAAAAATTGGAAAAACGTGTGGGACCAAGCTCCTTGGCCGACCGGCCATGCCTTGTCCATGACCGGTCTCACACCTCATGATTCCTTCACCCTTTTATTATTTTTCCTTCATCTCTTGAAGTTTTGACGGTTTCATCAAAAATCCTGATTTCTTCATATTTTCTCAAGTGATTGCTCAAATGCACATCTGAAAATATCAAAATTCTCAGAACTGAGATACGGACACTTTAGTGACATGAGCATGTTACCTTGACCGACCAAGGTTGGCTTTTGCAAGGATCCGGTCCCGCGTATTTACACCGTTTGACGTAATTTGTGCAATTGCACGTATTAGGTCCAAAACTCTTCCAAATAATTCTGGATTTTCATAGAATGATCGTCAGTCGATCCCGTGACTACCTAGGGCCGATTTCATGACCCCTTGGTCGGTCCCTCACCTCCTCATAATTAATTAGGTTTTATTACCTAAGGTTCAGACCAACATTATTTTAAAAATGATTAAGCCAGCATTTAATCATTCTTTCATTAAATCAACTGGTCTTCAGGAGACCTTAATATTTGCTGACGTGAGCATCTGGGTGCTACATGGTTGATCCATAATCCCATGTAGCCGGTCACTCCTCAGCTCCGTGGTTAACTTTCAATAAACCATCAGTTAATCATCAATTGATCAAATTTGGGTTTTGAGTCCAAGGTTCATAATTCCAGATTCAAACGCTAATAATTTTACGTTGATCTCGTGATCAGCATTTTATTTATCATACTCAGTTCGATTACCAGTATCTTATTTGGTCATACTACTAATAATTCATCGAATGAGCAACATTTTCTCAAACCAAGGAATATTGGTTCAACTATCAATATTCAACAATTCATCGAATGAGCAATATTTGCTCATGTAAACTTATTCACACATCATGTCTCTGTCTCAACAGACCTGTTCAATTCACGAGTCTCAGAACATTTCCAAATCACGTTCGACTCAACAAAATAAGGACTCATCGTCCCATGAAGTCATGAAGTCAAGAATCGACTAACTAAATACACGTACGCAGCACGAGACTCCACAATCACATGAGACATCAATCGTGTTACATGGGGGATATTAACTAGGGTTTTGGTCTGGCGGTCTACGGCACGTGTGTTCAAACACACGATGGAATGTGAGAAAGTCGTGCAATCAGTTGAAGGAGTTAACAAAGTAGTGGATGGAAAATCGACCAAGTCTCCGCACGATGAGAAACTGGTTTTAAACACGATTTCCATTTCCCCACTCCTTGACTCCATCAACTGTCACACTTCATGGGATCAAGGTGTCTACAATTTCAGCAATATAAATAAGTCCCCGAATCATGATTGAAAGAACAACGAGAATCTCACGTCTTACAGACAACACGAGCTCAACAACTCATCAATTGAGTAACTTCAATCTTTCAGAACTTATCATATTCAGAATTCACAACACACCTACAATCTTTGATTACCATTGATTCCACACATTTCTCAGCTTCCTTCCTACAGATTGACCCATCCTCTCTTGTGACCGAATTTACTCTGGAACGGCCATTGTCTTGGTTTAGGCCGGAGTACTACAGATTGATCTCTCGAATTCAAAGCATTCCCTTCTTGCAGTGCATCTGTGTGAGGTTAAACATTTCGCTCGATTCAAGGAGTCTCCTCCGTACGGTCATCTCCTCAATTCCATAAAAACCAGCAAATCATTTTTCCCCATCTACAAGTATCTTCTAAATTCCAAAAATTGGTGATTTCGTCAAGGAAGAAATTTGGGGCAACTTTATAATCGGAAGTCATATTAACTACCGATTATTCTAGTTCCCAAATTCGAAAAAAATGACATTTCTGCAAAAACAAAATTTGGGGCAATTGTATAATCGGAAGTCTTATTAACTACCGATTAATATAGTTCTCAAATTCGAAAAAAATGAGATTTCTGCAAAAATAAAATTTGGGGCAACTGTATAATCGGAAGTGAAAATACTTCATTTGACTACCGATTATACAGTTGCCCCAACAAAAGGACTCTAAACTCTATATAAGGATTGTATCCTTTTACTCTCTATGGAAAACAAATACCTTTAAACTCTCTCCAACATCATCTTCAACATAATGGCCCTACCATTCATTAATCCTACGGAGTTCTCGATTGAAGAAGATTTATCTTTATGTAGGCGCCATGTTCAATTCTATCCGAGATGAGGAGAAGAACGTAGCAAGGAGGCATAATGAGTATGAGTTATTTGGGAAAATTCACGAAAAATTTGCGACACCGGTAACCCAAACAACCGTCACTCCGCTGATCCTTTCTGCCGAGTTGGTTCAATAAAGGAACACGTCGAAGTATTCGTCCGTTTAACTTATCTTGTGAATCAATATCGATTGAGGGGTGAAACCAATGATGAGGTTATAGAACGATCTCTCGGGAATGGCGGAGATGGAAAAGATCAAGCTTAGTTATGAAGCTCATTTTAGAATCCTTAGAGCGATGGAAAGATTTAATCCGTTTAGGACTCGTCCAACACGTCCACGACGCTAATCACAATACCTTGTAATAGAATTGCGGGAGTTCAATGTAAAATTATGATGATGTGTAGGTGATATTGTTATGAATTTCAAAATATTTATTAAAATCGGAAGTTTTAATTGTTGATCTAACTACCGATTATACTCCAACGGCTAGTTCGTTCAAAAGAAACTAGCCGTGCCTCGAAAACCACACATAATCGGTTGATAATACATATTGATAAACCTCCGATTATACTACTCTAATGAAACTGAGAACTATGTTGACAAAACATCCTATAATCAGAAGTATATAACAATAAATATTTACCGATTACGCATAATCGGGTGCTTTGTTCAAACATTTCCTACCGATTGTGTGTAATAATTGTACGTTACTTCAGTACAGTCTTGTAAAAGTACGCATCAACGTCCATATTTTCAAAAAAAAAAGAGACGTTGGGACTCTCATCTATATAAGGAGGGTAAACTCTTCTTATTTATGCACCAAACAACACATATATAGCATCGTGTATTCTACAAATAGATTTTCCATCGTCTACTCTTGTGAATTCATTCTATATCTCAACTTACAAGTATGTCAACGTTTGACGCAGCTGAAGATTTGGTCATTGTGAAAACATGGTATCGTGAAACAAGACGTGAAGATGTCATAGCAGGAAGGTTAACACCCGAAGTCTTTTGGGCGAGGGTATATAGCCAATTTGTGTGAGAGTATGGAAATCCAAAGCAAAGATCACTCCAACAAGTTCATGATCGTTTCCGACTTGTCCAAAAAGGGGTAAATGATTACATAACGATACAAAAGAGGATGTTTAACACTAGCCACTTAAGCTTGTCGATCCAACAATTTGTAAGTATAATGCTCGGTTATTCTTTTAAATAACACCGGGTGTCTAATCTTTCTTACTAAAACGAAATTGACATTATTTTATGTTTGTTTATGTAGGAGACACTCGAAAAAAGACAGTACTTAGTGGAAAAGGGTGAAGAATTCACTTATGATGGAAGTTATGAATTCCTGAAGTCTGTCATAACAGTATAAATGTTGATTGATGGTTACAATCGGAAGTTATTATTTTATATTGACTATCGATTAGGGAAGATTTTCGACTTTTTTTGTCGGACTTTGGTGACAATCGGAAGTTTATGCAATATGTTGTCTACCGATTCTGGGAAAAATTTCATTTTTTTGTCGAGTTTGTTGTCAATCGGAAGCTTATGCAATATGTTGTCTCAATAGTTGGGAAAAAATTTCAGTTTTTTTTTTGTCAGAGTTTGGTGACAATCGGATGTTTATGTAATATGTAATCTACCGATTTTGGTAAAAAAAATTCAGTTGTTTTGTCAGACTTACAATCGGAAGCTAAATTCCAAAAGTTAATAACCGATTATAATATTGATTGAGTCTGTTTACAAAAGCTTGTATAATCGGTTGATATATTAAAAATATAACTACCGATTATAGCTTTATACTTCACAGTATTTTCCAAAAAATTCCAAAAAAACATGTACAAATAGGGCTTTCCAAAATACATCTTTCAAACATAACGATCATTCGTCTTCATCATCCGAGGAACCAATTCCAGTAGGCCTTCCGGAAAATCCTCCTTCATGACGCGATCCCAATCCAACATGTTGGTCTCATATTGTTTCAACCAATCGTTACAATGATTCGTTGGGAAGTAATCACTCCAACCACCCAACGGAGGTAATGGGCAATCTCTCTTTACTCTTAAACCGATAAAATGCATATCATTCACAAATGCCATAACAATTCTTCTATCTTTAACCGATTCATCGCAAACCGTCCTTGTAGGTGTAAACGTGTAAGAATGTCCATACTTAGGAGGAACAAAGAAATGTATCACGTAATTTAAAGCGTCCGCTAAGAGATATCCACATTTAGGCATTGTCATCCAATACTTGGATCCGATTGTCTTCAATCCCTTTGGGCACTTTACACGCGCAACTAAGTCTTTGAACTCTAGTTCTTTGGCGTGCCTATCTCCTTGCTTCATCATCTCCATATAGAAATCCTTGTCCTTTATTAGTTGTACCTCCATCTTAGTTCTTAAATTTTGCCATTGGGTGACATCTTCGTTCACCGCCTCTCCAAACTAACCAATTTGTTCCGTAGCGATGTGAAACCCACAATTGTGCCATCCCCATCAACCTCGTCGGTGGACAAAACAAATGGAACAATGAGTGAAGGGAGTTGTTTCATATACTCTTTTATAAGCGTATACCTTGATCGTGTTGGTCTTCCATGAAAATCCCTAGGACAACGAAGAGTACCATACTTCTCTCTTATAGTCACCATTTCCGTTGATTGTGTTTGTTGCGAGTCGCTCATTTGATCAATAATTACCGAGCTAGTTTGGGTCTCCACTAATACAACTTCTTCCACCGCCTCGGCTTGACTTACTTGAGAAGGCTTCGTAGAGACCTTTGGCCTCACTTGTCGGGCGGTTGGTCCACTTTGATCTTTTCTTGGACGACCTCTTTTCTTGGGTTGCGGCTCACCTTCAAATTCGGCTTCCGAACGCTCATGCCTACACAATATTCTTTTATTAGACAAATGCTCATTTAATTATTTTCTTTCAATGGTCCTCGACACTTCGGTGTTTGGCCTACCCGCCCCCTTTTGATTAATAGGTTCATCAACCTCCCTTAAACGAGGGTGAAGAGCTTGCTCCAAATCATGCATCAATATTTGCTTCTTGGCGCCATTTGTTGTAGCATAACGCTCGGTTATTCTTGCACACAATTCCGACTCCATGAACGACGTACCATCAACTACGGGGGTGCTTGGAGTGAAATTTAATTGCTTCCAAAATGGATGATATCATTGATGTCAATCACCTCGACGTACCTACCCATTTTATGAATACATGGGAGACCAATACCTATCATATCCTTGCAAACACAAACCGTATTCTCATCATCGTAAGCTTTATATAACTTCAATTGTTCCATCATGTGATTTATTCCCATTTTGAAACTTTATGAACAATGCCCCTTAGAAGCAATCTTTCCTTTTCATGTTCCGTAGGGAATTTATGTACACTAAATTGCATAGAATCCTTAATCTTTACGAGATCACGATTGGTGAATTCATGGATTGCTTCTTAGATCGACACAACTCCATTTTGACTACCTAGAAGTATTTTCTTTAATCGGCCATGAGACCCCTCCGCAATGCTTGTCGCCTCGTTCTTGAAGTTACGATATTCATATGTCCATGCATACACAAACCTCTCCTTAATCGGTAACCATTGTGTTTTACAATACTCAACGGGTTTTGGGTAGTCCTTGCCATATTCATCCTCAAATTTCTTCAAGTTTCTTTCGTAAATTTCCTCGGTCATTGACCAAACGATCTTGTCCCATGCTTTCATCAACGCTCTCCAAATCATTCCATCCTCCTTCCATTTTTCATCAAATAACCTCTTCTCTTCCTCTCGTTCTTCCATGGTTAATTTACTAATGCGCTCATCCTCTTCCTTCGACCTCTTGGTACCCTTCCTTGTTTTTTTAGCTTGGAAATGGTGATGGCAATTATGTTTGAGGTTGCATTGAATGTGCCACGTACATTGTAAGTTTCGGGCTTCAGGAAACACTACCGCCATTTCATGCATTAAGGCTTGATCATTATCCGTTACAATAACCCTTGGAAAATCATCGCCATTATAAATGGACCTCAACGTCTCCAACATCCAAATGAAACTCACGTTGTTATCATGATCCATTAAACTCCATGCAATCGTAAACGTGTTTTTGTCCGAAGTGTGACAAGCAATGTTCAACAACGACATGTTATATTTGTTTGTCGTGTAAGTGGCATCTATCAACAAAATTTGATGAAAACATTGAGCCAATTTTATCATTTCGGGATGTGCCAAGAAAATACGTACCACTTTACCATCCTTTTCTTCCGTTCTCAACGTGTAGTCGTGTAACTCAGCTAACCACTGCGATTGTTGCATGACCGTTCTACCATCCCATTCCGTCATTTTGATCGTAGCTAGAGCCGACTTAATTATAGACAAAGACGACAAGTTGTCGGGGTCGTCCGCCTTTATTTTACTTAAGATCGCTTTCGCCTTTTGGATCCGCAGAAGACCTCACCGTCTCCATTTCATGTGGTTTTAACTTCGGAACCATTACATGTCAAATAAGAGTATCCGGATCATCGTGGTTATGACAACCATTAGCAACTTTAGACATTTTCCACTCTTTACTTTCCCTACCATCGGGCTTATAGAAGACAATCTTAAATGGGCATCCAATCTTCTTTGTATGAGTTCGGTATTTCTTTCTCTCCGTCTTCCTTACATACTTACTATTCTTTCCCTAGTGACTCTCCTTCACCCCACCTCGCTCACATATCATTTCAAACCGAATCTTCTTAACGCAACGGTTTTGAACTACCACGCACATCTTCTCTTTCGCCTTGTTCATAAGCCATTCCTTGGCCTCCTTCTTACTTCCAAATATCTAAATGCGCATATAACAAACCAAAAAAAATAATCATAACCATCTAACATACATGATTGGAAAAAGAAAAGATAATTCATGAACATACCAAATCGTTTGCATAGTGTATGGAAGTATCAGGCCTCAAATAATAATCGTCATCAACCGCTACAACAGCCTACGCACAACAACAACAAGTTATGCATTAGCAAACGGAAGGAAGTTAAGAGCATAAGTAACCGATTGTACAACAATCGGCAATACAATACTACACAACATAACCGATTATGAAAAATCGGTAGTATTGTACTAACATAGGTTACGGATTAACGAAATAGAAAAATGTACAATTTTTCTATGTAAAAAACTTCAATAATCGGATGATAATTTAATTCATAAATCACCGATTATGAAATATCAAGAATCACAAATATTTCATTTTTGGAGAAATTCGTTGATGTAGATTTTATATGACCAAATTAACGATTAAATAAAACCTAGTTATATCCGCAAGCGCACGGGTCAATTGTAGTATCGATAGCAAATGCAGGTCGTTCCCACGAGAAGTGTGAAATACTCTACCAACTAATATCAAAAATTAAGTAACCAACGAGATGATGTTTGAACGATTTTCAGAAATTTGAAGCAAAAGCGAGATAAAAATAATTCTAACAATAAACAAAATGAGAATGGGTTGCTAGGGTCTTCGGTTTCCACCAATTAACTATGCAAACTCTACTAATCTTTAAAAATATATTCCATGCATTATCAAATATTGTTTCTCCGCTATAGTTTCCTTCGCTTCATGGGTAGTGATTCTAAAGTATTACCTATCAATCCTTGCATATCACGTCTAGGGATTTAACCGAAGCACGAAATATCAATTCAAAAGCATAAATAATCAAGAAAATCACATAAACGATTAAATACCAAGCTATATGAAGAAGAACTATTAATCAACCAAATCATTATTAAGCATATCAATGTAGAGTTTACACAATAAAATTGGTTTTTACCTAAACCCTAACATGGCTCTAGCTAGACATGGCTTTCTCAAAAGCCATAAACATATTAAAATTAACTCTAGCTAATGAAAAATGAAGAATCAAAAACAAAACTTCAAAATCCTTCTCTCCTTGCGGCACTATGGCCGGGGCTACCCCTCTCAAATAGTCACCCCCCTTCTTATACACCTTCCTCTTCTTTTATTTCATTAATCAAAGTATGAAAATAAATTATTCAATGAAATATCTTGCATGCAAGTTGATGTCGTCATCAGTATCTTTCCCCAAATAGTATTGCCACCTCGTTCTTCCAATGAAATAATAAACTCCCCTTATTTCAAAAATCTCCCAAATGAAGAAAGAGTTATTTTATTTCCAAAATAGTCACGTGTAAATATTCCTCAATTAATTCTTCACATGACAAATAAATTATCTTTTCGTGGAATATATTTGTAATAAAGTAAGAAAGATAAAATAGTTCCCATTTTCAGTTTCCATGTGCCAACCCCAATTTGATTTCAATTCCTTTGCTGCGGTTTTGCCTCGCCTATGAAACAATTCTATGCTGCAGATATATATGGAGATACCAGACCAGCTACATTTTGTCATTTTCACCATCATGGTTGCTGATATATGGAAATACAAGGCCAACCCGGCTGGTTATATATAGAAATACCAGGCCAGCATAATAAGTGTTGCTGATATATAGAAATACCAGACCAGCGTAATAAGTGTTGCTGATATATAGAAATACCAGGCCAGCATAATAAGTGTTGCTGATATATAGAAATACCAGACAGCGTAATAAGTGTTGCTGATATATAGAAATACCAGGCCAGCATAATAAGTCTTCTTTGATATATAAAAAATACCAGGCCAACATATTTGATCATTGTGGTTCTTGATACATGGAAATACCAGGCCAACCACATTTCACCATCATGGTTTCTTTGATATATGGAAGTACCAGGCCAACCACATTTTGCCATTTTTGTCGCAAACACCATTAAGTCTCATATTTTGTTGTTTATTCGCTGGATGATCGAATTCACTTGTACTTTCTACAAAAGCACTAAAATAGTATTAGTAACTAAAATATTGTATCCTAGCTAATATAAATATGGGTATAAAATGTAGCATTTACAAGCTTATCATTCGTATTTGGTGCAACTTTTCACAATCGGACGTTTGTTGATGTATAAAGCTACCGATTGTGACAAATTAAAGCTTTCAATTTGGGGATTTTTAACGTATTCGGTAGCTTAATACACAAACGAATCTTCGATTGTCTATAATCGGTTGGTATTTTAATCGATTAGCTACCGATTAAATGTCTTTCTTGGCATTCAATGCATGCGATGTCGAATTTTCACGTTCAAAAACATACACAAACGCACATAACATGGATAACATGGGTATTAGAGTTTGTTAACAACATACATGTATGTTTGATGCATCGTTAGCTTCGATCTCGGGTGATTCTCCATTTTCTTCCATGAAAGCGTCGTCTAGGGTTTCATCTCCATCAAAGTTTGGATCATTCAACATACACCCCAAATCGTCATCTCTAAACGGTAGTGAACCTTGAACTTCAACAACTTCACGTTCTTCTTCATACCCATCCATGTTTATGGAAGTTGGCAACATATACCCACTTCCTCTTCTTTTTTTTCTTCTTCTTCTCTCACTCAATTGGAAGTTATCTCACAATGACCCAAAAACAATTTCCAAACACTAATATATACACCCCAGACTACCGATTACAAAGTTTGCTTAGATTCTTGTTTCAATCGGTAGGTCTATAATTTGGATACTCTGGAATTACGGTAGATTTCAAAATTCATTACATGAAGGATTTTAGAAAAAACTCATTTTGGGGCAACCTATAATCGGGAGGGTTTGTAACCTATTTAGCTTCCGATTATGGATACATCCAAAACACGAACCAAGTGGTTATGGTTGGCTCTGCACCCCTCAAAACCTATGGAATATGGCCAAAGTTGAATGCAGGGCTACCTATAATCGGTAGGTCTATAAGTTGGATAATCTCTGGATTATAGAGATTTCAAAATTCATTACATGAAGAATTTTAGAAAAACTCATTTTGGGGCAACCTATAATCGGGAGGGTTTGTAACCTATTTAGCTTCCGATTATGGCTACATCCAAAACACGAACCAAGTGGTTGTGGTTATGGTGCCAAGGTTGAATATGGGGCTACTTATAATCGGTAGTCATACAACTTGGATTATCTACCGATTATAGAAGGGAATATTAGCCGAAATATCCACATACTAATCGGTAGTTAGTGTTTCAATTTAACCTACCGATTCACATTTTACCTACCGATTACGGTATAGGCTACCGATTATGGAAGGGCATAGTTGGCATTTAAAAATTTCGGAGAAAATGGTAGCTTAGATTTACGTTTGGGTAACCTTTTTTATCTTTTAGTGGCGCCTCTAATTCTTTTGGGTCGCCCCTAAAAATGCAACGCTAACTATATAATAAGCTGAGGTTTTATTTGGATATTAGAAAATCTAGGTACACAGTGTGCCGTAAAGTAAAGATTTTTTTTCCACTTAGATGGACAAAAACAGGATAACCTGCTTTCATTGGGGCCATATTAGGTCACACCGGTTCATTTGGGAGTTGTCGCTATCTTTTGATCAGTAGCAGTCGCTACCCCTCATTAAACTTGCTCTAATTCCCTCTATTCCCATAGGCCATAGTGGGCCAATTTAGGCCACGCTAACCATTTGATCATCATGGATGAAGAAGCACCCTACTGTCTTATCTGTCTCTTCTCCTTTCCTTTTCTTTGTTTTCTCAGAGTTTGTGTGTGTTCAAGTTGGTGACTGAGAGAAGGGAAGTCTATGAAATTATTACTGCTGTTCTGTTGATTTATGGATCGCCTCATCTGCAAAAATCTCTAATTTAAGCCAAAGTTAAGTCCTTCGTTCCAGAAACATAGAAACTAGTGGAAATTTTATAAATACCCCTTGTTTTGATGGGCTGCACAAATACCCTTATGGTATAATAAATATACCCCTCTAGATCTATAAGCCCATTAGGATCCGTTAATGTTTTCTGTTCTTTCCACTTTTACCCTTCCTATACAGTAGACTAAAAAATCAATCGTTTCTATCCTTTCTTTTATCGAAATTCTTTCTTTCTCTCCCTCTCCAGCGACAACCACCACCACCGCTACCACCTCCTCCGTATCACCTTCGTCGCTGCAAATAGTTACAGGATCACCTCCGCCACTGCAAATTGATTCATGAACCAATCGATAACCCTAGAACTCAGATGTATCAATCGAGAGATTCAATTTCTAGGGTTCATTTTCTGGTAGTTTTTGATCATTTATTCAAGATCGTGTTGGTTGATAATTCTGGTATTGGAAAATATAATATTGTTTCGAAATTTATGAGAAATGAATTTTGTTTTTGAGGCTAAATCGACTATCGGCATTAATTTTGCTACTAGAACTTTTGTAGGTAATTTGTTTTAGTTATTCTCTTAATCATTTTAGTAGTAATGTTTTTCTATTGAGTCAATTGTGGACTAGTCGGGGGTTTTGATCCTACATTGATTTTCGTGGATAAGAATTTGTCATTTCTGTCAACTGTATAAAACTAATTCGTTAAGTTTTATGCTGTTTACCTATTGATATACAATAGAAATATTTTCTGAACTTTGACACGATCTGAATTAGTTCCAGTTTTATACATTGTAAGTACCTCTGATTAGATTTTACTACTATAGTTATATTGTGTCCGAAATGTTGGCCAAGTTCCGTCTTGCAGCTTAAGAAATCCATGGGTATGACACATTAAGCATGACTAATTAAGTACCTTGAAGTGCATAGATTGATTTATTTCCATCGTTGATTTTTATATCCTCATTAATAATTCATATACATCTTTCTATGGAAGCACTGTAGTATTATTGCTCACTGTATTGGTAGACTTGGTTGCCATTTTTCCATTGCACTAAATTCATCTACATGGATATTTCTGTTTCATTCTTGTACAAGTCAAACTATATGTGATGTTGTTCATAATGACATTTCGATCTCTACGTGGAACATGTTAGTAGTAATCTTTACTAATCCCTATACCTAAGGGAATACTAGTCGGTTTTCTCTCTTAAACATTTTTGTGTGTATGAAGATTTGATTGCGTTGCTAAGTTCACGGTATTTAGCAAACCTTTGTGGGAGCATTAGTTTGCTTACGGTTATCTTTCTTATCATCTTGCTTTGGTTCGTTCTGTTTATTTTGTTTATAGACCCTCGGTTCGTTTTTTGCGCATCTTTTTTGTTTTCTCCACATAAAGAAACTAGCATGTCACTACAAATAGAAACTTGTATGTCACAATAATTAGGTATGTTCACAGTAATATATGTATTATAATGCACATTAAGTCGAACTTGTGGTGTAATGGTATCTGGTTGACTCAGTCAAAAAGATGCGTGTTCAATTCACGTCACGAGTTCACTATTTTTACATCAATTTTTGGGATCAACTTTGGTTGTTGATACTAGATTTTGGGGTCAACTTTGGTTGCTGACACTAGATTTTAGGATCAACTATGGTTGTTAACCCCATATATAATATGTACATTTTCTGAATTTTTAATTTTGGGAATCAACTTTGGTTGTTAACACCACACTAATCTGATCATTTTCCCGAATTTTTAATTTTGGGATCAACTTCATTGTTGACACGAGACATGGGGTCGACTTCCATTGTTGACACGGATATTTATTGTCAACTTTGGTTGTTGACACGATAGTCTTTAAACAGGATGTTCCTGAGTTCCAGAGTTGGTACCAACTTCCGTTGTTGACATCGGTTTGTGGGATCAACTTCCGTTGTTGACACGAGTTATTGATGTCAGCTTTGGTTGTTGATACCAATTTTAGATGTCTACTTGGGTTGTTGACGCCATATTTTGGAGCCAATATGTTTCCTGATTTCCAGATTTTGGTATCAACTATGGTTGTTGACCCCATATATAATATGGAAATTTTCTGAATTTCTAATTTTGGGAATCAACTTCGGTTGTTAACACCATACTAATCTGAACATTTTCTGAATTTTTAATTTTGGGATCAATTTCCGTTGTTGACACGAGACATGGGGTCAGTTTCGGTTGTTGACACGGGATATTTATTGTCAAATTTGGTTGTTGACACGATAATCTGTAAACAGGATGTTCCTGAGTTCCAGAGTTGGTATCAACTTCCGTTGTTGACATCGGTTTGTGGGGTCAACTTCCGTTGTTGACACGAGTTATTGGTGTCAGCTTTGGTTGTTGATACCAATTTTAGATGTCTACTTGGGTTGTTGACGCCATATTTTGGAGCCAATATGTTTCCGGATTTCCAGATTTTGGTATCAACTTGGCTTATTGACGCCGTTAAAAAGTTCACATGGATTTGTTTATATATTTAAGTTGTTTGCCATAAGTTGTATACCTGCATGGCATACTATAGCAACATTTCATTTACAACAATAGACAATATATTGTACAACCACATTCATATTTATTGTCAATATTTCATCATGTAGCAACATTTCATTTAAAACTCAAAAGTGTTGACCTTTAAATTTACAAACTTAGATGATGTACATATTACCACCAAATTGAACAAGCTCGAGAGAAAAGCACGCCGCCTTAGGGTATAATAATCTCACGGAAGAAAAGTTCCCCCGAACCGGAAGTACCTGCAAGATATTTAAAACATTATATTGGATATTCAAACACGAGTCAATGGGAGTTTGATGCACCTTTGGATTAACGGATTCAAATTTTGAGCGAAAGTATTTTCTAATCCAATACAAATATACTCGATGTATGTGCCGAAGCAAAATCGTGTTGGCCATGAGACTTTAAATATAGACATGCTAAGATCAAAATGTCGCAATGATCCAGCAAAAAGAAGCTTCAATATAATTCCTACTCAAAATGTGTTCTCCACAATTTGGATAAGCCTTGATAGTTTTAACCCAATCAGACATATATTTTTATAAATTAAACATGCTAAGACATGTATGAAATTAGAATCTGATTCATGGTTTATGTCTACTGTTTAGAAATTGTGATACTCAAGTTAACCCAAAACTGTAGAAACATGCTCTACAGTGCTTAACTAACTTCCCTACAAGAGTTATTGTCCCACAATCATATCATAGTTTTGCTCCAAAACTAAGCTCACAATGGATCATATAACACTACCAAGGAGCATCCAGTAGATGTTTTCGGTTAATAATAAATGGAGATTCGAAACTCGATTTGGCCCTAACCTTTAACAACTAACTAAAAACAATATTGTCAACTGAAAATACAAGAACAAGCCAAAATGCATAACCAAATTTGTTTTCAAATACATGAATTTTACCTTTGACAGCTTTATGCGGTTCCTCTTATTTATCTTCATCCCCTTTTCGTTTTGTTGGTTTCTTTGTTTTCTTGTTTTGTTTTGTTTTCTCAATCTACCTTAAACAACAAAATAATTAGCATTTACTAAAGAGAGCACGTCATCCTTTCATTTACAAAGTGCAGATTTGCAATTTCAAAAATATTTTTGTGTCAACATAGGTTGTTGGTCCCTGTTGTTGGTGTCAACTATGGTTGTTGACACAGCTTCTGAAAAAACATGTTCCTGGATTTCAGTTTCGTGGTATCAACTTCTATTGTTGATCCCACATATTATGGTCAACTTTGGTTGTTGACACCAGTTCTCTCGAAATTTTCTGCATGGTTTTTCTATTTGTATCGATATACTTTCTATTTATCATCAATTCATTCATTCATTTACAGTTAAAATTAAAGTCGTGAATTCATCAACGAATACTCTAACATATTCCGGTTCACCGTGAAATAATCACTATAAACGATATAAATCATTGGTATGAACAAACACAATCATTCATCAACCACGGTTGAGTTTTCAACAAAAAAAAAACACTATAAATCATTCATCAACCACAACCAATCATTCATTATTCAAACCATCATAATTTCATAATTTCAAGAACTTAACATTATACAGTTGAGTTACCTATATAAGTTGACATTTCCTCCTACATTAACACCAACAATGCAGTTCAATTTAGTTTCGATCACATGCAATAGTAAACCATCACAAAATAAGTACCGGTATGATAACAAAATTGATCTGACAACAAAAATCAAAATAAATGAATCAAATAATATAGTGAAATCAAACTTAACTTGTAGCAAATCTAAACAAATTAAAACCCGCATCTGTAGATCTGTTCAAGAAATTAAAATGCATCAATTTTTCAAAAATAAAAACTGATTTCAAAATAGAACTGTAAGAAATCAAAATCAAACTTGTTTTGAAAAAAAAAAAAAGTCAGATCGATTTTTAAGAACACAGTAAATAGAAGAGGAAATTCATGTTTTACCTTTTGATTATGAACAACACGATAAATCGATTTAAACCTAATTTGATGATTTCCGCGACGATTTTGATCTTCTTTAAACTACAAGCGATCTCTAAAGATCGTGATTTAATTCTTGATTTTCAGTTTCTCTATTTTCGGATCTGGTTTTGAGTGAGAGAAGAAAGAGAATGTGAGAGAACGTAAATGAAAACAATCAACCGGACAGCGTTGTAATGTGAAATATATATGGGGGCACTTTAGTAATCTAGTAATTCGGATTTTGGCTTAGAATGAGTAGGGATATATTTATTTTGGGGAAGGGTATATTTGTTGGGTGTCAAAAGTAGGGATATATAATTAATGTTCCCTAGAAACTACCCTACAACTTTTCCGTTACTTGGAAGCCAAAAACATAACAAAGATAAGGGCATTTTTGTCATTTCAAAGCGACAGTTCCCTTTCTGCCATTTTTATTATTTTTATAGCAAAGATATGGGCATTTTTATTTCAAAACGACAGTGCCCTTTTTATGTTTTTTGATCGGTAAAGAATTTGATGCTAGCGAGTTTCGAATTCAGGGTATCATCACACAATGACTTTATCACTGTACTAAAGTGCCCTTTTAGGTACGTCTTGGTCTTGTGTATCTGAAGGATTCCTTGCTTACTATTTCTGTTTTTCGTTAATTAACCACCAAAAAAAGGCAATGAATTTTGTGTACTTGGCCTCTTGAAATAAACAATTTACTGGTTGGTATAAAACATTTTAAGGGCAGGCGAGGAGGCTGTTTCAGATGATGGGAATGGGAGGAGAGGATAGTCCAAGGGTAAGGGCCAAATGATTACTTTTTTTAAGTAATGAGGGGATAATTTGTGGCGAAGGGGGCTTCTCTTGTCAAAGAAAATTTGACAGATTATCCCCATACTTGAGGCCACGCAACTTTCCTTCAAAGTAAAGAAACCTCATCCAAATATGTCGACGCTTTGATAGAGACAAGAGTGTTAAGCACGCGCGTATGCGCGTGCGCAGTCGATAGTTCCAACCCATAGTCGATAGTTCTTTCCGTTTGAGGGCACAGACAATGACTTGTTTCCTGTCTAGTAGATTAAAATGGGAAATGAAAGACAAATGGAATAAGGGGTCGGACCAATTCCTATTCGACCATGTTATACTATAAAATTTATTTCTTCCTAAGTTTGGTCCCACGTGTTGCATAAAGGGCAATATGCCTCTTTCTCTCCATCTATATTTTCAATTTCATTTTTTCATCATATTTAGAAGAGTTAAATGTAAGGTTAAAGCTGACACCCTCTTCAGTTTGTACAGTAATCAATCGATATATCATCATCTTCCTCATTCAATTTGCTGGTGTTGTAGTATTAAAATTTCCCATATTAACTTCAAAATTTCCTTCTTAACTAATTTTTTAATTCAAAACAGTTTGTAATTTCACTAATTCCTTCACTTGGATCAAGTGTTGAAACATATCTGTTAATGGTGTAGAAAGTGTTCCCCTTATGCTATTGAATTGATGTTAATTTACCTTAACGATCCTCATTTATTTGTGTTATGCCATAAAGAAGAAATCAAACTAAGGGCAAATATGGAATATCAAAATTTACAGCTTCAACTACTGTTACTAAGGGGAATTTGCTTTATATAATAGAATAGATATGATCGACGACCGGGGCGGGAAAAAAACCTAGCATTTTTAGGGGCCACTCAAAAGGAATTAGGGGCCACTTTTTTATTCCCATCCATTGAAGGGGGTTAAGGGGTGTCTTAAAAGTAGAAATAGTCTATATTGTCCTTCACCTTTATACTAAATCTAAACCTATATCCTTTATTTTCATAATCATATCATTCTTCTTCTTCTCTTTTCAACCATTGAATTTTTTTTTCATCGCTTTAATTTTGATTGAAACAGAAGATCGTCGATCAAATAAATTTTGTGATTGATTGTTTAAAATTAAAACCCAAAATTCATTGACCTTAAAGTTGAAACTTAGTTAAACAAACAAAACGGATAGATGATAGTATAATTGTGATCCAAAATTAGGATTTTATTGCTTGAAATCAAAAATTTGATCAGAATTTTTTCAAGGATTTCTGATGGCAGAAACATAATCGGTAGATAATAATCTATTTTACCTACCGATTATGGTTGATGTTCTTTGGAAATGAAGAATATCAACCATAATCGGTAGGTAAATTGATTGTTATCTACCGTTTATCTTCCTGCTACTGCTTCAAATTTGGGTTTTTTTTTCCAAAATCTGATTTTTGGGCCACTCTATATTCGGAGGTTCGAGTAACAATATAAACCTCCGAATATAGTAGTGCCAAGGCTCTATATGCCGAGGCTCATGGTGGTTCCAAAGCCCTATATGCCAAGGCTCATGGTAGTTCTCATTTAGGAGCCAACACATATTCGGAAGTCAAATGAATTACTTGGTCTTCTGATTATGACTAGTATAGTACAAAATTCGAAAAATTTCATTCTTTTTCTAAAATATGATTTTTGAGCCACTCTATATTCGGAAATCTGGTTAACTACTACTGCTTCCGATTATGTTAAGTCCAAAATTCGAAAAAATTTCATTTTTTTCCAAAATCTGATTTTTGAGCCACTCTATATTCGGAGGTCTGGTTAATTACTATTGCTTCAGACTATGTCAAGTCCAAAATTCGAAAATTGAATACATTAGGAGGTTAAAGTAACACACTTTAGTTAAACTACCTCATTCATTTTGGGTGGCCCCTAAACGTTTGGGTGACCCTATTTTGTCTTGACCTTCACTGTGTTAGACTGACGTGATAACCAACTACACCACGAAACCTGCTGTTGTTTAAATTGACTATAACCTGTTTTCATGACCAGTGTTCTCTTTTTTGTATGCCTTGTAATGGGCACATCAGACTAAACTATTGCTAACAAATATCAATCACCAATTTCACAAATGGGAAAAACTGTTAGTCAAGAACTTCGAAAAAGAAACCGAAAAGCTAATTAACCGATTACATGACTTAGAAAAAATTCAACTTACATGACAGTATGAAGCAAATCAAAATATTGTTCACATAACTTATCTAGTAAACTGAAAAGTTAAAACCATTATATCACACTATTATAACCCAACAAGTAAAATTTCAGTACATTATTCTGTTTTTCCTTTCACTTCAATGGCTACAAAGATCTACACTGAATTATCATACCTAACAAAGATTAAGTATATAAATTTCGGGATACATGATCTAAGGCACTATATCTGCATTTTAGTTGTTCTGTACATCTGAAAATAGTACAAACTTCTACAAATTCTATAAATAAAATGTGAGAAAGTATTAATCAAGAACGCGCAGATTAGAACCTGATAAAGGCGGGGACGTACTCTCATGATGCACTGGTCAGAACTCAAGAATCTTAGGTGCGAATTTTAGTAACGGATCCAATGTATTGGGAGCAAATTTCCTGGCAAAAAGGAAACAAACTGAAGATGGTTGATCATTGTAATCGCAGTTGTGACCTTGGCGAATTCTTGTCAGAAATTCCTCTGTGATATCAGCTTTGCCAAAGGTGGCAGGGTGAGGGCCTCCTCGTGACCAGTCAACCCAAGTTATTGTCCGGTTTGCTAAGAGGTTTGGGGCTCGAATTGTCAGTAAGGTTGGGAAATAGTGTTCGTCCACATAACATGCCGGCCTACAAAATTCTTCGAACTTGGGGTAGAATTTTGTATCTTCCACAACTGTAACTGCAAGCTTTCTATTAACTTCGAACCATTGTGACGCTTTACGCCAATCTGTTATGCTCACTTCTGGTTCCATGCGAGGGTTGTAACGTCCTCTCCCAAAGGGCCCCTTATCATCAAATGATCCCATATAACTATATCTGGAATTCACCAAGTAGTTATAGACTACGGTAAAGTTGAAGAGAGGAACGCATGATTCAGAGACAAGGACGAAACGTTCGTTGGAGATGTCAAGTAACGCATTTGCAAGAAGTCGCCTCTCAGCATCGCACAAACTCATCCTACCCCATTCAGTTATCTACAAGGGAAAAAAACCAGGTCAGCCGAATCTGCACAATGAGAAAATGTTTAAATCATAGATAAATGCTAGCATACTATCACCAATAAGATAGAGAACTCTCCCGCTAATAAACACAGACATATTGCATTATGTAAGTTTTGCCCCATTTTAGGCTAAAGGCATCAGACGAACAGCCAGACCATAATATTTACATCAAGCAAGCACGTGAAAATACCAGTAGACATTGAACAATCTTGTTATTCAACACCTAAAAACTAGGATTCCATTGTTCTATGTTCAATTGTTCATGCAACACAGAACCAATAAGTGGGGGAAGATAAAGATGTATGGTTGCATAACAGATTCAGAAAGAATATGAGAGTAATATACGTTGGGCATCAGAGCACATACAGTGAGGATCAGCTACAGGATTGGTACGAGCCTTCTGGTGCAAGTAAAAAGTGCTACATGAGGAGACAAGACTGATGCAAATGGCATGAATGAGGGTTTCAAGGAAGGATCTATTAGAAACTTAGTAAGATGGAAAACTCAGTAGAAGGGACGGTGAGTAAGTAGTGAATGAAATGTGCTTGCAAGATTTGCACTTCTGATTTGCAAATTTGCTTGCAATGGGAACAGCTTGTTATGAAGTACAAATCATGCAGTTCAAGGCTTGGGATCATCATTTGCAGTAAAAATATTTTACCCCTTGGAGTGAACTTTGTTTTATCGGGTCCTAAAAGTAATATACTTCTATTCAATAAGCCAAAAAATAAAAGATAAGTGTCCTTGAAGCAAAAAACAAATGAATAATCTGTCCTTAAAAAGCACTTCCCCAAAGATCCTCCAGTGTCCAGATGAAGACAAGGCATGTGTTTTCGTAGCTAGAGCATTCTTCACAAATGGAATAAAAAACACTCTTGCTTTATTACCTCGCAGCTTATGGGGTCAAAAACTAACAAACAATTTACACACAACTGCGATGATCGAGGAACAGCCACTACCATGAGCAATCATAGGAATGAAAGGAGGTCAAGAAGACATTTAAAGGACTGTTGCAAATTGGGTGCACGAGAAAAAATTCCAAGTTTCAAAACCATGGACAACCACAGGAATCCAATGAAGTCGGCGAGAAGAAGGTTTGTAAATTGGGTAAATGCCTAAATGGGGTTGACTGTAAGAGATAGAGATGCTTGGGTTGATTGTTGTACACAAATGTGTTGCAATACTCTAAGTAATTTTTGTTAATTGATAAAAGGATATTCTACTGATCAAAAGGGATCACAGGAAGTGGCCCCAGAGCCAGCCAGAGGAAACAACAGAAGACGAGGTCACGAGGGGGGAAGAAACTGGAGAGAGAAGAGTGGAGACAAGAGCAATCCTACACCCTACCACAGAAAACCTTGGATTAGAGAAGAAACCTGATTACCAAAAACAACTGGGTGGTACGAGATGAAAATTTGGGAGCGTGATTAGTTAACAATAAACTTTACTCCCGCAGTTTCATGGAGTACAACAAAATTTCAGTGGGAAAGAAAGTGTGCCCCTCAAGTTCTCTGTGCATGCTATAAAGTATTCCTAGAAAATTTGCCAAAACACAACTTCGGGGTGACACAGAACAACTCTTCCTCCGTTTGTAGCAGTTAACAGATCCATTACCAAATTATTATTCTTGCTCATTAAAAGAAGAAAAAAAGAAACATCAGCAAAGCTGGGATTCAAGAAACTACACAGGGAACCTAAAAGGCCGACACTTCTCAGAAATAAAGGCATGTCCTAATAATTATGTTTGGTTTAAGTCAAGTCTACACTACAGGATGAGTCGTCTCCATTTAAATTCCATTGGAATACTCCCAGTGTAAACGAAGCACACTAAATAACATCACAGGCAGGGTTAAGGTTGATAATTCCCACTCAGTAAGTCCTAACACTTCAACGTACAATCAGAGTCAGCTCATTCTGATGGGACACTTTACTAACGATTATGTACTAAATTTAGTAGGATTGGCAGATATATGAAGTTGACTAGGGTTGGCTCTAACCTTGAACAGTTGGATGCACTATGTTACGGTTGAACCCAAAATGAACAATTAGATGCTTGCACTCGGACATGCACACATCGTAGCAAGAAACTAGTCTAGGATATATTCGGAACCCAATATGGCTTCTCTACTAGGTAGGTGTCATTCTAACTAACATGGAAAACATGACTTTTGTACACACCAGATAGCATTATCATCATTATCAACACCTTCCCTTGTTTGTTCAGAACCCACTGAACACCCAACGCATATCAAGTAGGGGTTGTTCCCTATACAAAATTTCTAGATCCAAAGCCCACATACAACATGTCACAAAATTATATTGACAGAACATTAAAACAAGGTTAAACAAAGGTTCAAACCATACCTGGCTAGGAATCTGTCTTTGATAAAACACAGATGAACGTGGAAAATTGGGGCGATAACTTGGCAAGGAATGAATATAAATCGAATAAAACCCTTTGTGCCCCTTCAAAAACTTCTCCCAAATAGGTGCCAGAGGCAAAGGCCCTCTTGTCAAGAACATGAATGCAATCTTAGGAACTCGATTAAACGGATACTTCTTCACTTTCGGTACAAAGAAGCTCTCCACAGTAATTCTTTATCACTCATATTATGCATCAAACTAAATGGTGGTCTGATCCATTTCTCTAGATTATCCGGCTCTTCGAAACATCCTTGAAAACTCGACTTTGAATATGTAATTACATTCTCAATTCCAAAATATTGAATCATATACATACTAATACATGGTATACCAATACCCAATACTAAAAATAACCCTAATAACAAGATAATTTTCTGAGGTAAAATCCTACTTGTTCTAACACTAACAGTTACAGGTTCTTTGCCTTCTTCTAATGCCATCTTTAGCATCAACCACCAGTCCTAACTACAATATCAAAGTATCAGACTTTACCTTCAAATTCACAAAACCCACAATCCATCTCTTTGATTACTAAAGATAACATACTGAGATTTGCAATTAATAGACTTTTATACTCAGTATAAGATCTGAAAATCAATTTTTTTCCTTTAACCAAGAAATGAAGTAAATTCAGAAGATACCTGATTACCAAGATGAGATTTTTATGGAGAATTAATCATGGGTTTTTTTATCTCAATCTCAAAATGATTTGTGATTCTAGTAAGAGGAGTAATGAGTAAAGCTAATGATAAGTGTAAGAAAAGAGTAAAGTTTTATTCTTTCAGTAAACTGAAAAATCAAACAAGAAATATCCAAATCTAATAATGGAGAAGAATCAACAGTGAAAGACTTTGAAAGAGGGAGTGAAACGTGGAATCATCATAAATCTAGTTCTAGTGTGAGACTTTGAATCGTGGAAGTTTTTTGGTGTACAATTACAACGTAGTACTTAGTATTTTACATCAACCGTGTCTTTATTGCCGTTTGTCGGACGTTTATTTTTTTTTGGTGTTATTTTTGATGTGTGCAATGTATGAAACTGCAAATCTAGATGCTGGGATGCAAATCTCAAGATGACGTTTTCAGATCTATGATCTATGGATACATACTTGGTACAAGGGGAAGCAGCAATTGTTTATGAGGTAAGCGTGGATTTGGTACAACAATTTTTGTTTATTTTCTTTTGTTGCAAATTAGGTGGTGAGCCATGTTTGATATGCGGATTCGTTTGCTGGAAATACCGCAGATGTCGATAGCCTTTGTGATAGAAACATGTTATTGGGGCTGCAAAGAAACCAGTTTGAGGGTCGCAATGGATTAAAATGTCCAAAATATGATAAGGGGACCTAATCCATACCAAAAGTCAAAACTACCCTTTCATTGTAATCCACATTTTTTTTTCTCTTTTCCTTTTTCGTCAATGATTATTAATCGTCGATTCTCAAAGGAATCAAGCGAATTCAACTGATTCATCTTCAAGAATTGGTGAACAAAGATGTTGAAATAGTCGTCAATTCTATGTTATAAGGTAGCAATAAAAAAAACCGTTATTTATATCGGTTTTTGATTGGTTAAAAGGTGAGACTCGATGAAGTTGGGATTTAGAATTAGGTTTCTGAAACTGTTTACAGCTGAGACTGAGAGTTCTTATTTTTCCAACCATAAATAAGCTATTATGGTTAGGAAAATAGGAATTTCAAGCCGTAAAATATGTCTATGCTTGGGATATTATGAACTCGATCCAATCCCAACCGTAAGTATTTGTCAATGGTTAGGATTTCCCTAGCCATAGGCCATTACGATAACCGAAAAATCGGGGGTTGGGTTTGCGTTTAGGTATTTCCTAACGTAACCTTAGTAATAGATGAATTTCACCATGATGCTTATGTCCTAGCCATAAATATCGATTTACGGCTAGGAAACCAAAATCCCCGGCCATAAATTTTTATCATTGGTTTATAGTGTCCCAATCACAAGTTTTTCTCTACCGTAAGGAGTTGTTGATTTCCGATCCGTATGCGGTCGATTAAAGCTGGGATTTCACGTTTTCCCAGACGTATATTGGTGTTACAACTAGGATTTCTTGATTTTCCAATTGTAAAATACTGGGGAAAAAATATTCAAATATTTTATGTATTTTAAGCGTTAGATGCAACAAAATTGTGATGACAGTTAAATTAGAGGTGCGTATGACTGTTTTGAGCATATGTTTTTTCAATTCTTTCAAGGGTGTTTAATTAAAAAAAAAATCATCCTTTTTTAACTTGTCCTTTAAATACAAAAGAAGAAGAGAAGCAAAATGAAAAGATGAGGGTACCCAACTATACCTCAATCTAAAACTTTTCCACCTATAAGTCTTTTCTCCGAAAGTGATTGTCTATGGCTTGAGTCGAGACAATACAACTAATCGGTTCACACTTCGGATACGAGATCGAGACAATACGATAACAAGATAACTTGTGTGATTGACTATGGATACAAGATCGAGACAATACAACAACGAACTATGTTTACTTGACAATAGGTTCGGACTTAACCAAACACAATACGATTTCTATCAATTAAATAGGAATTAACGTTTGTGTATTTTACTTCTAATTATAATAAAACAATTATAATTGCGGAAATAGAAAAGTAAAATACACAACAATATTTTGTTAACGAGGAAACCGCAAATGCAGAAAAACCCCGGGACCTTGTCCAGAATTGAATACTCTCAGGATTAAGCCGCTATAAAAAATCTAAACCAACTTCGTATAGTTGAGACCAAGCAACTAAACCTATAGTTCACCTAGTTCCGTCGGTATCCATGTGCCTCCAACTTGTAATAAGTCACGCACTTGGAACAACTCCTTTGGTTCGTATTCCAAACAGTAAAGGAACAACAAATTTGTTCGGTAACAACTCTTTTCAAACAACGTGATATGGGTTTAACAAAAGGCTCTTCCGTTTATCCCAATAAACTCCTTTGTCAGGTCCTTAGATCTATCTTATCAATAATTACCAAAGTAATTGTCAAGACTATGCAATCAATACTTCGAATCACAAATAATTGTATTGATGCTGACCTACTCAACTAATCAATCAAATCTATCACAAAGATAAACCGATTATAGTTGGATCCCCAGCCGATCAAGTTTTGTGCACACCAAAGATTATGAACTCAAATAAGAAATCTTCTTTGTCTTCAAATCTTCTTAGATCTTCAATAAACATATGCACACAATCAACTTGAATCTCTTGTGATCAATCACACCGTAACGGATGCAGTTAACAATGGATTATCACAAGACGTCTTTAGATATACAAACAGTCTAAATATCCCCGTCGAAACTTCGATCTAGTTTGAGTGAATCTTATATCAGAAAAGAAGATTGTCAAGCATAAACAAACTAGGTGCAATCAAAGTTCAACAACCGTTAGTCAATCAAATCAATCAAAAACTAATAATAAACTGCAATTATCTAGTTTCCCACCAACGGTACTCGTGAGAGCTTCCCAATCCCAAAGAAGTCTTTAAAACGAGCGGTCGTAAGAGATTTCGCCTAATTAGGGCACTTTCCTATCCGAATAGATGGATCCACCAGTAACAACACAACAAGGTAGTTTTGCTGGCTCTGAGGATTAGTTTGATCGAAATGCAAACTTCAATATTTATAGAACAAGGAAGTTTGGACACCAAGGAATTTCCAAAACCGAAAATATTCTCAAGATATGCAATATATTTCCAAATTCGGTTTCCATAATTCCGGAAATGCTTTGTCCAAATATTGACCGAAATCTGTAGAAAATATCCAATTAGTAAATGCACATTACCAATTTTTATTTTCTAAAGATATGCATTTTAATTCTTTGGAAATTAAAAGCATATAAAACTAAAAACCTTAATTAAAAGATTCTCAATTTATTTCGATCCGAGATTCTCCTTTAGATATTAAGGAATATCTTTGTATCAATAAAAGATAAGAGTTATTGCACATGTTCAAAGTATGTCGACATCTTTATTTTGTAAATCCTTTTTCATATTTACAATCTTGGAACCGATTTGCCTCACTTCCAAATAAGTTTAGAATTGGTTCATCGACTTCCAAGAACTATGTGATTGATTATCCTATCAAATCACCAATCATGGGTTTCTTGTTTTACCAAAACAAGTTTGGTTCTAACTCCATGTGGGTACTAGGATCGGTCACACTAGCTTTCCAAAATTTGGTTGACTAGGTACTAGGATCGGTTACCACATATTTATGGTATTTAACTTGTATTCAGTTGCACAAGTCATAGGATCAGTTACCAATAACTAAGACTTGGTGCACCTCTTACAAGAATTGATTCCACACACTTGTGATTGGTTGCACCTCTTAGGATCGGTTCTCCAATCTCTAGAGTTGGTCATATCAATTACCACATATCGATCATACCATCTCAGGTGATTACTTAAGATCGGTTTCACTAATAAAAGTCATACCAATACAAAAGTCAGGCCTTGTGAATAGTTTTACCAAGATATATAAACAAGTTATGAGCGGTTATACTAAACATACATATTGGTAATCCAAATATTTGCAATGAATAACAATACCAATAAGCCTAGCGATTTTCCTTTCGATTCATAAATCAAGTTTATGAATTGTACTTGAAAATGCGGGGGTCTAACAACCACACCCAACAATTCGTTTGGAAATCTGAGAGGACTTACTCCAATACACTTTCTAGAGAATCAACCAGACAGTCAGACTCAATCTAGATTAAAGTATATCAAAAAGTTTAATATCTCTAACTCTTAATTAAATCCGCAATCAGCAAATAGAAATCTGCGAGCCCGATTGAATATAAGAGGAGTAACTTGAACGGTACCCAAGACCAATGTTCAAGTGTCAATCAATGTAAATCAACAACCAAAGGTTGGATATTCTAATTGATTGATCATAGCATACAACCCGTGATATTTCAATTATATAACAAAATATAATGCGGAATAGAAATAACACAGAGACACTTTAATTTTGTTAACGGAAAGCCAAATGCAGAAAATTCCCGGGGACCTAGTCCAGATCGAACACCACACAGTATTTAGCCACTACACACACTATCCTACTACCAATTAACTTCGGACTGGACTGTAGTTGAACCCTAATCAATCTCACACTGATTCAAGGTACAGTTGCGCTCCTTACGTCTCTGATCCCAGCAGGATACTATGCACTTGATTCTCTTAGTTGATCTTACTCACAACCAAGAGTTGCTATGACCCAAAGTCGAAGACTTGATAGAAAAATCTGTCCCACACAGAAAACTCTATAGGATTAAATAAATATGTCTCCCGCAGAAATACCCAAGAGTTTTTGTTAAAATCTTTTGATAAATCAAGGTGAACAGAACTAATCGATAACCAGGACTTATATTCTGAAGAACACCTAGAATTATCAATCACCGACAATAATCTTAATCGACTAGCGAAAGAAGATATTGTGGAATCACAAACGATGAGACGAAGTATTTATGATTACTTTTCTATATTGCCTATCGGAGATATAAAATCTCGAGCCAATTATTCTAATTGTACTCAACACGATAGAAACTTGACAAGATCGAGATCACGCAACTACAAAGATAATAGTTGGAGTGGCTTCACAATCCCAATGAAGTCTTCCAAGTCGTTAACCTACAGGGTCTCGAGAAGAAACCTAAGGTTAAAGGAGAATCGACTCTAGTTATACAACTAGTAACACACATGAGGTGTGGGGATTAGGTTTCCCAGTTGCTAGAGTTCTCCTTTATATAGTTTTCAAATCAGGATTTGCAGTCTAAGTTACCTTGGTAACAAAGCATTCAATATTCACCGTTAGATGAAAAACCTGATTCTCCCAAGCTAATATATTTCAACTGTTAGATCAAACTTAGCTTGTTAAACACAAATGAAATGTACCCTCATTTAGGTTTATGTAACCGTGAAAAAGCGGGGGTCTAACAACCACACCCAATATTTCTCTTAGCAATCTGTATGAACAAACTCCAATATACTTTTAAGAGAATCAACTAGACAGTCAGACTCAGTCTTAATAAAAATATATCAAAGAGTTATATCTCACTTTCTCGATTCAATACTTACTCAAGAAAATAGAAATCTGCGAGTCTAATTGAATACGAGAGAAATCACTTGAATGGTTCCAAAGACCAATGTTCAAGGATCAATCAATTTCAATCAACAACCAAAGTTTAGATTTCCCAATTGATCGATTCAACACACAACCTGTGATATTTCAATTATATAACAAAATATAATGCGGAAAAGAAACAACACAGACACCAGAAGTTTTGTTAACGAGGAAACCGCAAATCTGAGAAAAACCCGGGACCTAGTCCAGTTGAACCTGCTTGTATTAAGTTGTTACATTGGACACTAGCCTACTACAAACTAACTTCTAGTCGGACTGTAGTTGAACCCCAATCAATCTCACACTGATCCAAGGTACAATTGCGCTCCTTACGTCTATGATCCCAGCAGGATACTACGCACTTGATTCCCTTAGCTGATCTCACCCACAACTAAGAGTTGCTACGACCCAAAGTCGAAGACTTTAATAAACAAATTTGTATCACACATAAAAGTCTACGGTAATAGATAAATCTGTCTCTCACAAAAATACCTACGAGTTTTGTTCAGTCTTTTGATAAATCAAGGTGAATAGGAACCAATTGATAAGCGGACTTATATTCCCGAAGAACATCCTAGTATTATCAATCACCTCACAATAATCTTAATCGACTAGCGAAAAAAGATATTGTGGAATCACAAACGATGAGACGAAGATGTTTGTGACTTTTTTTATATCTTGCATCTCGGAGAAATCAATTTCAAGCCAATATTTAAGATTATACTTAGTACGATAGAAATGGAAAGATCAGATCACATAACTACGAGAAAGTAGTATCGGTCTGTCTTCACAATCTCAATGAAGTCTTCAAGTCGTTAACCTTTCTGGTCTCGATAGAAACCTAAGGTTAAAGGAGAATAAAACTCAGCTTATACAACTAGTATCACTTGGGATATGTGGGGATTAGGTTTCCAGGTTGCTAGAGTTCTCCCTTATATAGTCTTTCAAATCAGGTTTTGCAATCAATGTTAGCTTAGTAACAAAGCATTCAATATTCACTGTTAGATGAAAACCTTATTAGATTCAAGCTGATATCTTTCAACCGTTAGATCGAAACTTAGCTTTTTACACAAATGAAATGCACATTTTAGGTTTATGTAACCGTACCCAAACATGTACATTTAGTTGGTTCAACAGTAGTTAACCAAGTGGTTACCCATATGAGCACTTTCATATCAACCATATTCTTCTTTACCATAACTAGTTCAAATGACTCAAATGAACTAGTTAGAGAGTTGTTCAATTGCTTAGATCTTTATAATAGACACAATTGAAACAAAAACGATTTGATTCACTCGAATCTATTTATGAACTTTATAGCCACGGTTTGCAATTATTCATTCCTTAGTTTATATAAGTTTAAGTTCACAAATAATCGTTTTTAGAAAATAACCAACTTAAGTACGCGGACTTAAGTACCCGGAATAAGTTTGTTTTTAGTTTACAAAGCTGCAATGAATTTCTCGGGGGTGAGAACTTGACGATCGTGGACTTGGTACGCGGACTCTAGTTCGGTTTTCTGAAGCAGCAAAGTACGCATACTTTGGTTCAAGGAATAAGGACTTACACACTTATGTGTTACCACACAATGTTTATATCCTTCCATGGTTATGTAATTCTAAACTCTCATTTCAATTATTGAAACATTCTTAGAGGACGTTATATAGTTGTTATTCACAAACCATTTTTGGACAAAGCCATTTTCAAGTGATTGAAACTTAATATGACTTTCGTCACTAGTAAAGATGAACTTGTCCAAGCGAAAGCTTACCAACACATATTTCTAGAAATAGATAAGCGAGATAAACTCGGCTCCGAAATATCAAATGTGTATATAGTCTATATAGCAAAACGACTACTTTTGTCTCAAGATAGGAGGTAGAGTAGATAGACTTTTGAGTGATAGATAAGTTCAGGTCTCCACCTACCTTTTAGTCGATGAAGTTCCACAAGTTCCTTGAGTAGTTCTTCGTATTTGTATGATGATCGACATGGAGTCTTGACCATAACTACATTTTCTATTCTAGTCCCAGACTTAGCTAATAGTACACTAGAAATCAAGACTTATAGTTTTGATCACTAACATTGACAAACATGCTTGAGATAGCAACGCATGCAAGTTCGACCGAGCAGTGCTCTGACAAACCATACCTAAATGTGTACACTATGTTGGTTCATAAATACTTAACCAAGGTTAGCCATATGATTACTCTCATATCAACCTTATTCATCTTAACCATAACTAGTTCAAATGACTCAAATGAAACTAGTTAAAGAGTTGTTCAATTGCATAGAAAACACAATTGAAACCAAATCGGTTTGATGCACTTGAATCAATCATGAACATTATAGCCACGGTTTGCAAAGATTGAATTCCTTATGATGTAAATGTTTAAGTCCATGAACTGACCGATTTGACAAAGTAACCAACTTAAGTATGCGTACCGTATGCGCACTTAAGCAACCGGATTTGAGTTTGTTTAGTTTCCAAACTCAGCCGAAATTTTCGGTTTGAAAACTTCCGCCAGTATGCATACGTGTACGCATACTTAAGAGTTTGTCAAAACCAAACTCAGCAGAAATTTTCGGTTCGAAAACTTCCGCCAGTATGCGTACCGGTACGTATACTTAACCTGACTCCTTCACCAATTTCGTATACACACATATGCATACTCTTGGCTCCCGGTTTATGGATTTATACACTAATGCGCGAATACACTATATATGCTTATATCCAAAGATGGTTACATTCTCAAATATTTATTTCAATCATTGAAACATTCTTCTATAATGATAATAGCCGTTTTCACACACTATTAGCATCAAAGCAATTTTCAAGATATTGAAATATTCATTATCGAAACATTCCAAGCCTACATCAAATGATTGTCTCACACAAACCATGTAAGATGTTACTCGGCAATTTTCTCATGATATAAGATGAACTTGGTCGAAGCGAAAGTTCAGAACACATATTTAGAGAAATATGTAAGCGAGATATACTCAGCTCGAAATCTCAATCTCAAATGTGTATAGAGAAAACTATATCTTAACACGAGTTATGTCTCAATATAGGAGATAGTAGAAATAGACTTTCCAAGTGATAGATGAGTTCAAGTCTCCACATACCTTTTGTCGAAGAAGTTCCACAAGCTCCCCTTAGTAGTTCTTCGTCTTCAAATGATTAACTCTGTGAAATCTAAGCTCAACTACACTATCTATGTCCTAGTCCGAGACATCTATAAACAGGCTAGAAGTCAAGACTTATAGTTTTGATCACTAACATTGACAAACATGCTTGAGATAGCAACGCATGCGAGTTTGACCGAGCAGTGCTCTAATAATCTCCCCATTTGTCAATTTTAGTGACAAAACTATCAATACATATGGATTATAAATTAGATAGAAATTGTAGCTTCTCATCCAAATGCTTGATCTCCTTGGCATCTTCAACGCGACTCGAAATCTTCGTCACTTCCAAGTACTCTATGATCCTAAAGGTTGTAAGTTCAGCATCATAGTTGTTGAAGATCAGTAGCGATAACAATGAGAAAACAAAATGCTCTCAATCATTGTAATACGGTGTCATAGTATTATTACACAACATCAAAGTTCAATTGAATCACAACTTTGACAACAATACTATGGTGATATGTATCACTCCCTCTTAGTCAACACTACATCTCAACATGAAAACCACTCCCCCTTACATAATGATCCATATCACACTACACATTAATTCTCCCCCTTTTTGTCAATATAAATTGGCAAAGGTACTAAAACTAGTGGGATCCTCATGAAATTTTCACAGAGATACTTCATGACCAAAAGAGAATACCATATCAACTTATTTAGATGCCATTATAAAGCCGAAGCTAAATGCATTCATCAAGGAGTTTATAAAGATACAAGATAACCCCTAATATTCCACAGCCGCACTCCCCAAAAAACATTTGGCAATTAAGCACAAGTTCGAAATGAACTCTCCCCCATAAAATGTCATTCCCAAAAGAACAACAAAGGCGACCTTGCTTTTACAAGAAAAGAAGGATTTCTTTTGGATAAAATCAAATCACATGAAAACATGAATTTGTATCCAACATATTCAATTGAATTAACCACAAGAGAACCCGTGATTAATGCAATCGAAAAATACAACCAAATTAATCACAATAAAACCCACGATTAATTTAATTGATATACACAACCAAATTAACCACGACGTGATCAATTCAATTGGTCATGCTCGACATAAGCGAACTTACGGAGCAACACCTAAAATAACCACAAGAGAATGATCAATTTAGTTAGTCATGCTCAAACATAAGAAATCTTATGGAGAAACACAGTATATGCACAAAGATGTGGATCGGAGATCGACCAATACTGCGGAATAAACAAGGATTCATTCTATTTTCCATCACCATTTGCACAATGACATATAATAGACTTAATCCATGTAAATAAAAGTTTTATCCTTTCTTCCATCAAAATAATGACATAAAAGGCTTTAACTTTTGTGATGTCAAAAGTTCATTCTATCTTCTATCAATACTTTCATACCGACATAATAGAGATAACTTTTGAACAAGTATGGGATAGTCACAGGTTCACGGACGTAAACAACATATCCCATAACAATTTGCAATATGTAAAATCATAAATATTAAAATTGCAAAAATCATCTTCCAAATAACTTAGAATTTAAATAAATAAATCTAAAAACATTGAAGATGAAAATCGTTGGACATAGCTATGTGTACTCACAATAATGGCTATTCCAAATCCTAGTTATTTTTCTAAAAACACAAGAAAAAAATTCTCTAAAAGAAGATTTACTAGACAAATTCAATATAAGATAAATAATCCATTAATCATTATCTTCATCATTGGAGACCATAAGAGAGGCTTGAGTCTTGTCCATATCATCCTTGATCTCCGGAAACTTAGTAGCAATCACAAGTAATTGTTCTTGAACGCACTTTACCTTGGCACTAATCTTATCAACACCTTTGAGAAGACCCATTGATGTGGAGTCACAAGTGACATCAAGTGTGTCATATCTTTTTCGCTTGTAAGCATTCTCCCTCATACGTTTGAAGGTACATGGACGAACGAGCTTGGGAGTTCCAATGGAGTTGCCAATCGGAGCAATGGAAAAGATGCGACAAATTTGCTCAATCATGCATGGATAGCCTAACTTCTTACTGGGAGAATTCATTGACAACATTTGATGAATGATAAAACCACAAATTTCAAGACTTTGCGTTCCCATCTTAAGGAAATAGACCAATTCCGCGAACTCACGACTCCAACGAGAATTCTCAATCGTGGAGGAACAAAGATTAGATATTCCAAGTTTACCAAAAGATGTCAAGGCTAGACAAAGATTATTAGTAGGTAGTTTCCCTTCATTCCAAGCAACACTCTTACCACAAAGACCAATTTAAATTGCTTCATATGATGGTCTCTCATCATTTGGTCTAGGGAGACGAAAATTACCCAAGGGAATTTTGGTAATCTTTGAAATCAACTCTCTATTGACAAGAATTCTTTGTCTATTTATCATGGTCTTGAATTCCATGTTCTCAACATTAACATCATAGATATTAGCATAGAAAATTCTTGTAAGGGTGTCAAACCCTTCGCCAAGACCATTGAAGATGTTTCCAAGATTAAATTTTTCAAAATATATCAAATCCTATTTATGCCCACTAGAAAAATCCAACTTCTTTTCTAGAATAAACCTATTGGATGAAATCCTTTCAAAAATCTTTTCACAAGAATCATTGACAAATCTAATCCTAATGGAATTTTGATCTATAGGTAGGTTCATGCTAGAAGAAGATGAAAATTCCAAAGTTTTTGAAATTCTTTTTGAGACCTTGAAATTCATCATTATACTTAGAAATTTGAAGGGAAAACAAGAAGAAATCACTTACTTGGAATGAACCTTGAACACCCCTTTGTCTTATTTTCCTCCAAGGAATTTAATGGATAAATTTCATGAACCCTAGAAAGTTCATGTACGCGGACAGATGGGAGGAAGAAGAAGGTACGCGTACTTCTTATTTATATGCCCACTATTGGGCTTGGACCCATTTATGAACCGCGACCCACAAAAGGAATGTGGGATTTTCTTTGATGTTTGCACATCAAGGTTGTGCATCCCATGAAAACACAATTTGTGAGAGGAGGATGCAAAAAGAGAAAGCTTATTCGAAAATCCTAGAAGGATAATATAATATTTTTTAACTTAGCTTGTACACAAATCAAACCATTTCTTTCCCCATCTCAAGATATATACAAATGGAGTAGAGCCAGACTTGTTACCAAGGGGCACTATGTGCAGAGAGACTTTCATGCACTATTCCTGGTTGATATTTGAGAGCGGTGCCAGTGATATAATCATAGTAATGATGATAATTAGGGTTACTAGAGCTTTCTAACTTCTTTTTCATTTGACCAGAAAGAAGGTTTTTCCGATGTCTTGAAACTGTTTCAACAACATGAGAACCCGTTTTATTGAATTTACTTGTGTTGACACCAAGTTTAGTTCGTACACCATGATTGCATGGCATTGCAAGTACCGAACCTTTATCGGATCGATTCTTAGACTTAACGGAGTTAAGTTTTTCTAAGAATCTAAAAACGCTTTCAAAATCTCTAAATAGATCTTTGTCAATTGATCCATCACGATAGTAATCGTAAAAAAGATTAAGAGTTAATCTAGTGAGATTCCATATCTTTGAGCGTAAAGAACGTTTTCTCAATCTTCCTTTCTTTTTAATTTTTCCTTTAGATTGTTTCTCATCATCTAAGTTTTCCAAAGTCTTAGATGAATAGAGATTATCATGAGACACCAAAGGTTCTGTCTGTAATAGTCTTCGAACAATCTTTAAGGAGTTTTGGCGTGCGTTACAGATGCCAAGAACAAGTTTTCCAAAGAAATTTCCCACGGGGAATTTTTTTTAGGATCAATCAAACACAAACTTATTAGGTTTATAGTGTTTGCCTGCTCTGATACCAATTGAAAATGCGGGGGTCTAACAACCACACCCAACAATTAGTTTGGCAATCTGAGAGGACTTACTCCAATACACTTTCTAGAGAATCAACTAGACAGTCAGACTCAATTTAGATTAAAGTATATCAAAGAGTTTAATATCTCTAACTCTTAATTCAATCCATAAATCAACAAATAGAAATTTGCGAGCCAGATTGAATATAAGAGGAGAAACAAACGGTACCAAAGACCAATGTTCAAGTGTCAATCAATGTAAATCAACAACCAAAAGGTTGGATATTCTAATTGATTGATCATAGCATTACAACTTGTGATATTTCAATTATATAACAAAATATAATGCGGAATAGAAATAACACAGACACCAGAATTTTGTTAACGAGGAAACCGCAAATGCAAAAAAAAAAACCGGGACCTAGTCCAGATTGAACACCACATTGTATTCAGCCGCTACAGACATTAGCCTACTACCAATTAACTTCAGACTGGACTATAGTTGAACCCTAATCAATCTCACTTCGATTCAAGGTACGGTTGCGTTCCTTACGTCTCGATCCAATAGATACTACGTACTTGATTCCCTTAGTTGATCTCACCGCAACCAAGAGTTTCTACGACCCAAAGTCGAAGACTTGATAGACAAATCTGTCCCACACGGAAAATCTATAGGATTGAATAAATCTGTCTCCCGGAAATACCAAGAGTTTTTGTTCGTCTTTTGATAAATCAAGGTGAACATGAACCAATCGATAACCACGACTAATATTCCCGAAGAACATCCTAGAATTATCAAGCACCTCACTATAATCTTAATTGACTAGCGAAAGAAGATATTGTGGAATCACAAACGATGAGGCGAAGTGTTTGTGATTACTTTTCTATCTTGCCTATTGGAGATATAAAATCTCGAGCCAATTATTTCCAATTGTACTCAACACGATACAAACAGCAAGATCAGATCACGCAACTATAAAGATAATAGTTGGTTCTGGCTTCACAATCCCAATGAAGTCTTCAAGTCGTTAACCTATAGGGTCTCGAGAAGAAACCTAAGGTTAAAGGAGAATTGACTCTAGTTATGCAACTAGTAACACACATGAGGTGTGGGGATTAGGTTTCCCAATTGCTAGAGTTCTCCTTTATATAGTTTTCAAATCAGGGTTTGAAATCTAAGATACCTAGGTAACAAAGCATTCAATATTCACCGTTAGATGAAAAACCTGATTCTCCCAAGCTAATATCTTTCAACCGTTAGATCGAACTTAGCTTGTTAAACACAAATGAAATGTACCCTCATTTAGGTTTATGTAACCGTACCTAAACGTGTACACAATGTTGGTTCACAAATAGTTAACCGAGGTTAGCCATATGATTACTCTCATATCAACCTTATTCATCTTAACCATAACTAGTTCAAATGACTCAAATGAAACTAGTTAAAGAGTTGTTCAATTGCATAGAAAACACAATTGAAACCAAATCGGTTTGATTCACTTGAATCAATCATGAACATTATAGCCACGGTTTCCAAAGATTGCATTCCTTATGATTTAAATGTTTAAGTCCATGAACAT
Source organism: Papaver armeniacum (assembly GCA_023531295.1). Classification (NCBI taxonomy): domain Eukaryota; kingdom Viridiplantae; phylum Streptophyta; class Magnoliopsida; order Ranunculales; family Papaveraceae; genus Papaver; species Papaver armeniacum. The sequence continues at coordinate 50,408 of JAJJWW010012189.1, forward strand.
ACCGATTTGACAAAGTAACCAGCTTAAGTATGCGTACTTAAGCAACAGTTGAGTTTGTTTAGTTTCCAAACTCAGCAGAAATTTTTCCGTTCGAAAACTTCCGTCAGTATGCGTACATGTACGCATACTTAAGGTGACAAGTTTAAGAGTTTGTCAAAACCAAACTCAGCAGAAATTTTCGGTTCGAAAACTTCCGCCAGTATGCGTACTGTATGCATACTTAACCTGTCTCCTTCACCAATTTCGTATACACACATATGCATACTCTTGGCTCCGGGTTTATGGATTTATACACTAATGCGCGAACACACTATATATGCTTATATCCAAAGATTGTTACATTCTCAACTCTTTATTTCAATCATTGAAACATTCTTCTATAATGATAATAGCCGTTTTCACACACTATTAGCATCAAAGCAATTTTCAAGATATTGAAATAATCATTATCAAAACATACCAAGCCTACATCAAATGATTGTATCACACAAACTATGTAAGATGTTACTTGGAAATTTTCTCATGATATAAGATGAACTTGGTCGAAGCTAAAAGCTTACCTACACATATTTCGAGAAATATGTAAGCGAGATATACTCAGATTGAAATCTCAAATGTGTATACAGAAAACTATATCTTAACACGAATTATGTTTCAATATAGGAGATAGTATAAATAGACTTTCCAAGTGATAGATGAGTTCAAGTCTCCACATACCTTTTGTCGAAGAAGTTCCACAAGCTCCCCTTAGTAGTTCTTCGTCTTCAAATGATGAACTATGTGAAATCTAAGCTCAACTACACTATCTATGTCCTAGTCAGAGACATCTATAAATAGGCTAGAAATCAAGACTTATAGTTTTGATCACTAACATTGACAAACATGCTTGAGATAGCAATGCATGCGAGTTTGACCGAGCAGTGCTCTAACAGTACTTCCTTTAAAAGAATGTAAAAACATTGTTTCCTAGGACGAAATCTTCACCCATACCCATACATAATCACAATAGCTTTCATACGATTATGTCGATGTCTTATATACAATGAAGTTCAAAAGATAGACGTTATACTTCGTATTGTAATTCCTCAATATTATGTCTAACTAGAGTATAATCATTCACGCTTAGCTTGATTATGTTTTCAATATGCACGACTTGAAAGATACGTTAGGAATAAAACAGTTCAAGTCAAATATTAATAACCTCAAGAGGAAGGATGATGTCGTCGTTGTAGCTCCTTACTTCTTTACATTCTTCAAGTCTTCACGTAATACTTTTAAGTCTCATATCCTAATAACTTTGTAGCTAACCCATACGAAGTTGACTCTAGTAAATAATCAAATGACTCTTTAAATGAGTTTTGGTTCACTAATATATGACAACCAAACTTGACATACCAACGCTTGGTGGGTTCAACCGATCTATGCTCTAACACAAAAGGAAAAAAAAAAGATTTTCAAAAGTTAAATCAAATTATTAAGTTAATCTATCACTAATGCTTAATTATTTTCGTTAATTAATTTCATTAACACAAATAAATCAAGGGCATTTTAGAGATTATCAAAAGTAGTAGGATAAGAGGTTTTGAGGATTACTATTTCATAACCTTTTTTGTCCTTATTTATCCTTGAATTACCTCTCCCTGCAGCCTAATAATAGGATTATTTATAAAGTCTTATTTAGGGGTGAATAACGGGTCTGGTGGATAGATTATGAATTTAATTATGACTTATTTATGTAATTAAAGTATCTAATACTCAAAGAAACAAAGAGGAGCAAGTTTGTTTTGTTTCCAACCCCAAGTTATTGCTAACTTCACAATTCGTATCATGGTTGTATGCAAACGTCCTTTGAAGATTATTGCGCTATGTGAAATAACTATTCGCAATTTCCGGTAATTTTTCAATATGCAAATATTTGATAAAATCTACAGTCCCTGAAATAAAGGTAGCCTTGGAATTAGAAGACTGAAAGTGGTTAACAAAGCTTTTTTCATGAAGTTTTGGAGGAATACCAAGCACTCAGACAAGATTTCGGAGAAGTACTTGCGTGCGAAACTCATAAAGTTAATTGGTAATACTATCGTTCATAAGCTTAACTGTTCAATCTAAACTGGTATTAAATGGGTTTTTACTTTATTATAGAACGACACATTAGATGCATTATTGGTGACATAAGGTCTACTTATTTGTTTTTTGAAAATTTTTGTGGTAATGCATCGATTGCGAATGCAATTAGACCTTTTTCTGCATATAGGAGTGCGCGCACTGCACTAGTCGGTGACTTGATTGTTGATAATCACTGGGTCATACCTGATATGAGGATCAGAACTATGATGCTTCAAGCTGGTATAGATCTTGTTTCCTTACCAGGAATTTTATATATATTATTGCAGATTACATAATATTGACGCTATACCAAAAAACAAGAATTTTTACAAAGGAGTTGTGGTGTAATAGATTTGATGTAAATAGTGAGGATTTAGAGCATATCTCGGTTAAAGCCACCAAGCGTCGGTATGTCAAGTTTGGTTGTCATATTTTAGTATATATCAAAACTCATCTAGAGTCGCTTGATTAAATTCTAGAGTAAACTTCGTTTAGGTTAGACTAGAAAGTCTAGGAATGTTGAGACGTACAAGTATTACTCCGAAGACCTGAAGAATGTGAAGAAGTAACGACTACAACGACGACATCATGCTTCCTCTTGAGGTTAGTAATATTGACTTGATCTTGTTTCCATTCCTAACGTATCTTTCAAGTCGGATTATATTGAAAACATAACATGCGAAGCTGTATATAAATAATACTCTAGTGGTTAGACTTGGTCATGACATTATGATCAAGGTGTCAAGGAATTTATTGAATTACAAAGTATAATGCTTATCTTTCGAACTTCGTAAATACGACATTGACATAATCTATTGTATATAGTTGCTTGATTATGTGTGATTTATATAGGTATGATTTCATCGTAGGAAACAATGTTTTATAACATTTGTTTAAAGGAAGTACATATATGAACTTGTTTCATAATCTAAAGGAAATCATGATTGGTCTGGTTCTTTATTGAATATATTTTGAATGACCAATATAAGATAACAAGGTACAACCTAGCTTAACTTGTTGAGATTTATGATATAACCGGTCATAGCCTATATAATATAGCTAGTTGTAATCGGTCACAAGTTACATTAGAAATCAAGGTTTAACCGATCACAAGCTATATTGGAATGAAAGTTGTTAGAGCATAACTCGGTTGAACCCACCAATCGTTGGTATGTCAAATTTGGTTGTAATATTATAGTGAGTCAAAACTCATCTAAGAGTCGCTTGATTATGTACTAGAGACAACTTCGTTTAGGTTATACTAGAAAGTCTAGGAATGTTAATACATACAAGCATTACTCAAGACATTCAAGAACGTGAAGAAGTAACGAGCTACAACGATTTACATCATCCTTCCTCTTGAGGTTAGTAATATTGACTTGAACTGTTTCATTCCTAACGTATCCTCAAATCTTGCTATATTGAAAACATAATCATGCTAAGTTGTGTATGGATATATTACTCTAGTAGTGAGACATGATCACATGATCATAGTATTAGGGAATTAGACTACGAAGTATATATATTTTGAACTTCGTAGATATGACATAATATTATGAATGTTGTTATGATTATGTGAATGGGTAAAGGTGAAGATTTCATCCTAGGAAACAATGTTTTACATTTGTTTAAAGGAAGTACATTCATGAACTTGTTTTATGAATCGAATGGGAAATCTCTATGCTTATTGGTATGGCTATTCATTACAAATCTTTGGATTACCAATATGTGTGAGATGGTAGAACCGATCGTAACTTTGTTATTTATCTTGGTAAAACTAATCACAGTGCCTGACTTATGATTTGGTATGAATGAATTTTATTAATTAGTGTAACCGATCCTAAGTAATCACCATGTGATGGTATGATCGATCCTTGTAATTGGTGTGACCGATCCTAGTAATTGGTGTGACTGGTAGGCCTGGAAGATGTATATATTTATGGCCTACAGGTTATACCGCAAGTGCACGGCGTCTATCGGAGACGCGGCAAGTACGGGTCGATCCACAGAGACAAGGGGTGCTTTTAATGATCTAAGGCTTCTTCTTCAACTGAATTCTAAGTGACAGAGTAACAAAAGGCAACAGGATGTAACAAAGATGTTTTGGTTGCCGAAACGGCTGAGTTGTGATGGTATGAACCTAAACTAAGGTAAACAGTGACAAAGGTATGCTTGGGTTATCAATTCCACCACTAAATTCCTAGTATGTGCTTTCAACTAAGTTAAAAGTCTTGTTCCTATAGTAGCTAAGGGCGGTGTGTCAATTCCGCCACTTAACTAAGGAGTTTCTCCATGTAAAACTTCAAATACCACTTGCTGGCATAACCCGAGCATTAGTTATCTAATCAAGTATAACTAATCAAAGGAATTAGCATTTAATAATTGAAACAAAAGGCGTAACACACTCAACATAGATAGAACCTAACTACAATCCATACTTGGCATGAATCAGAGAGAAAAACATTGAGGTGTTAGAATTGAAGTTATCTAATAATATTAAGCATGCAAGAACATTTCAACTCGAGTTTAAACACAACCGTGAATTAGGTTTCATCTCAAACCCTAGCAACTAAATTAAAACATGAAAAAATGTAAATTAAACCTAATTGATCATGACCGGCTAATCAGCGTAACTTCTACACAAACCCTCACTGCTATTTATACATGCAACCCCAAAATAATTCCAAACCCTAATTTAATTTTAAACATAAATTAACTCAACCCATACCTCGAATCGCCCTCTCCTCTCCATCAACTTGGCTCGAGAACACCATGCGTCGGTTGTTGGCTAACCCTAGTTCTAGCTTTCTCTAAGTTAGCTTCTAGGGTTGATAGAAGCTAAGGAAGAGAAAACTAGCGCTAGAGAGGTGAAGCGGTGGTGATGAAGATATTCTTTGTGTCGGAGGTGATGGAGAGGTGGTGTGGTGGTTGTTGTGAAAAGGAGATGGCGGAAGAGCGAGCTCGCTTCCGATGGAGACGGGAGAGGAGAATGGGTTTTGCAGAGAAGAAAGAGAAGAGGAAGAAGAGGAATGGGTCTGTCGATGGGGGGTATAGGGTAGGGTCATTTCGCTGTTGAGCGGGCACAGCGAGAGTTTGATGAGAAGGGCCTAGCGAGCGTAGGATGGAGCTGATGGAGATCCGAACGGCCGAGGATGGTAAGCGGTTTTGGTATGATCTGGGTGTTGAGCGGAGTATCGAACATCGATGCTAGTGGGAGCAGCACCGTAGGATGTAGAAGATCGAAATCTCGGACTGGCTGGAGTGGACGGCCGATCCGGTCGCGGTCGGGACTAGCTCAAGCCCATGTCTTGTAGATGAGTTGCTACTTGTTGGGTTGCAACTGTTGCGCGCGCGGGCTTTGGCTATCTGCTCCATAGATGTTTGACTTCAATTCTTCGCTCTTTTGGCTCCTCAGATTCTCCGAGCTTTATTTATTACCTAAAAACACAAAATTAATTAATACAAATATTTATTCTTGAAAACAAAGAAAACACAGAATCTGGGATAATATCTGATTTATAAGCGCAAAAGATGAGTAAAATGCCAATAAAAAGGTGTATAAATATGCACTATTTGGCACTCATCAGTGACCGATCGCAAGATCTTGTGTAATCGATCCTTGTAATTGGTGTATCCGATCCTAGTGACTGGTGTGACCGATCACAAGTAGATACCATATATAGATGTAACCGATCCTACCTAATTATTTTTATAAGGTAGTACTAGTCCTTACCCGATTATTTTTATACGGTAATTGGGTAACCGGTCCTGGTAACTGATTTTACCGATCCTGGTAATTGATGTAACCGGTCTTGGTAACTTGTGTGACAGATCACAAGTATTTCTATAGTAATTGGTATAACCGATTCTACCTAATTATTTTTATTGGGTAATATCGACTCATACCTGATTATTTTTATTGGGTATAACCGATTACCTTAAACTTCAAGATGTCAACATACTTTGAACACATACAGTAATTCTTATCATTTATTGTCCAAAGATATTCCTTAGTACTCAAGGACATCATGTGCCGAAATTAATTGAGAATCTTTAAATTAAGGTTTTTGGTTATATATGCTTTTAATTACCAGCAATTAAATGCGTATCTCTAGAGAATAAAAATTAGTAATATGCATTTACTAATTGGAGATTTTTATTGAGAGATTTCGGAAAATTTGGACAAGCTTTTATCGGAATTAGGAAAACCGAATTTTGCCATTCATTGCATATCTTGAGAATATTTTCGGTTATGGAAATTCCTTGGTGTCCAAACATCCTTGGTCTATAAATACCTAAGTTTGAATTTCTATCAAACTATCCTAAGATCCAGGCAAACTTCATCTTTTTGTTGTTTATGGTGGAGCCGTCTATCCGGAGAGGAAAGTACCCTAGTTAGGCGAAAACTCTTACGACCGCTCGTTTAAAGACTTCTGTGGGATCAAGAAGCTCTACGAGTACCGTTGGTGGGAAACTAGATAATTGTAGTGTTATTAGTTTTCGATTGATTTGATTGACCAACGGTTGTTAAAACTTTGATTGAACCTAGTTTGTTTATTCTTGAGAATCTTCTCTTCTGATTTAAGATTAACTCAAACTAGATCAAAGTATCGACGGGTTCTTTAGAACTGTTTGTAGATCTAAAGACATCTTGTGATAATGCATTGTTAACAGATTCCATTATGTGCGTGATTGATCACAAGAGATTCAAGTGGTGTTGTGCAGGTTTTAATTGAAGATTAAGGAATATTTGAAGACGAATAAGATTTCTTATTGGTTTCTCATATCTTTGTGTTGCACAAACCTTGATCGGCTGGGATCCAACTAGAATCGAATTTATTCGATTGATTAGTTGCGTAGATCGGCATTCATAATATATCTCTTTGGGATTTATTTGGATTGAGTGGAAATATAAACTCTGCTACTTCGATAGTTGTTGGATAGATTGATCTAACCAGGCAAAGGAGTTTATTTGCTTAAACGGAAGAGTCTTTGCATATGACTTGAGATATCTTTATCTGCAAAGAATCAATAGAGTTGTTACCAAACAGATTTGTTGTTCCTTTACTGATTGGAATACGATCCAAAGGAATTGTTCCAGTGCGTGCACTCATTGAAGTCGGACGCGCAGGGATATGATAGGTGTAGAATACACCTAATTTACTATCTAGTAGTTTATGCTTTCTTTGCTATTTTTCTTGTAAATTATGTATTTTACGCTTGTTTTGAGTTTTATAGCTACTTTGGAGTCACACGGAGGAAAAGAAGAAGAAATCACCCAATTTGAGCCAAAAGGGCAAAAAGGTCATTTTACAGGCATGTGCTATCTGGGCTCAATCGAGGTTAAGGACCTGCCAACTTGGTTAGCCCCTATCGGAAGTGACCACTCATTAAAAGCACCCGGTCACTGGGGTGGACTTATCCGGTGTACAGATCATCCAACCCACAACCCTACATGAGAGAATTCCTCTCATTCATCACATTTCCCATTTCTCCGAAATTGAGAGAGAAAACGAGTTTATTTGCCGAGACCAAATCGAAAATTAGGCAAAGAAATTGAGAGATTGAGGAGCTGATTTTGAGAGATAAAGAGGATGATGGTCTGCTGCCATGAATAGCATTCAAGAATAATGACAAGGGTTCGTTTTGATGTTGTCGGAGAAAAAGGGGATCTGAGGAATGTGACTGTGGTTGAATCTAAAATGGGTAGCTGTGTTGATCGAGAATGAACCTGAGATCGAGAATAATGATGGGTTTAATTCGAACTAGAATTTGATTCAAAGTTGGGTTCAAGTTTGCAGATCGAGAAGCTTTTTTCGGTGGTTGAAATCATTTGAGCATGGGTCTGTTAAGTGAAATGGGCTTTGTTCAATTGAGATAGGAGAGATCGAATTGATGGGATTCTCGATGCTAAAGATGGGTTTGATTTGGAGGTGAGTCAATCGATCTGCTTTGTCGATTCGATGAAAGAATGGAGTGTTGGTGGGCCTGTGTTTGAACCTGGAGAAGCTTGAAGATGAAAAGAAGTAATGGGTTTTGTAGAGAAGACAGGAAAGAACGAGCTGAGATTGTGCGGTAGTTTTGAGCAGAATGAGATGGAGATAGGAAGGAGAAGACGATCGCAAAATGTTCAATTTCAAATTTTAAAAGCAACAGGATGGGTTTTTTGTTGGTGGTTCGTCGGGGGAAGAACATTTGTTGCTGTGGCTGTCGATTTGGGAAATGAAGAACAAAGCAGCAAGGCAATTGTGTTGAGTGAATTGAAGTAGATGTATGTTAGGATGAATTTGTCACAGGGATGGAGCTGAATGAGGCCTGAAATTGGCAGAAGACCTATAAACGAATAGAAGGCCGTTTGCTGTCTCGCGAGTTGAAAGGAGTCCGAGGAGCGATCCAGCAACCGATTCTTCCCTGCAACTCAGCTGAGTAAGACCGAGTAAGATACTGACTCGGTGGCTGACTCCTCTCTGACTTGACCCGCTGACTAACAGTTGACTGACGGTTGACCACTTTGACCGTTAGTCCTAACGGAGGACCGACGAATATTCCGTCGAATATTCCTGACGGAGAGATTTTCCATTGGCCACCATGACTTATTCAGGATTCCGGCCACAATCCCGCTTTTCCACGAGCCAAAATTCCAAAATTTTCTATGGACTTCTCTCATGGGTGTGAAGACTTGGGCTTGGAATTGGATGGAGAATTGGACTCAAATTTGGAAAGAGAAGATGGAAGAGTTGAGAAAAGCTTGGATTTGGAAATTGAATTGCAAAAGAAAAAGGATTCTATTCCTTAGAAGATTTGGAGAATATTGAAGCCTATAAATAGAGAAGTTTTCTACAACTTCTAGACATCTTTACACATCTCTACACACACAACACTTTTCTTTTCTTATTCTTTGTGTGAACTTTTAGCATGAGTAGCTAATTTTCTTATTGATTGAGGATGAATTCCTAGTTCTTAGTATATGTTTTGAGTATTGTTTCAATTCTATCTTGAGGTTTTTCACATGATTATCGTTTGTTTTTACTAATAGGAGTGATCTTAAAGACATTCATGATTGATTGATAGATTTTTGGGTGGCCAACTAAATTGATTTGTTAATTTGATCTAAAGCTAGTGAAAGTTAGGGGATAAGTAATCGTTTCTTGACTCTTTACATAAGTAGCAAACACGAGACCTTGCGGAGGGATTCCGTGGAGCAATTGTGTGTGAAAACAACGTTAGAAAGTGAACCAAGCTAAAGAGTTTAACTACTAGTACTAAACCTAAATTCATAAATCTTAATGCATTGGGAATTACATCTTGTAAGCGAACCAACTAGGTGGTTTTTTGAATAGAATCGATAACTAAGCGGAACTTCCGTATTGAAATTAGGGATTTTGGGGCTAGCTAAGCGGACCTGCTATCCTACGGTTGGTGATAATTTGTGACTAATAACAAGTAGAAAAGAACATAACTTGATTCATTGTTTTGTAACGAAGAAGGATTCCTTGATCTTGTCTCTCTTATTGCTTTCAACTTTATCTTTTAATTGCTTTGTTTATTTTCTTTTGCTTTTACACCCCCTTTCGTGACAATTTTTACAACTAGAATCTCTTGCTCCTCGTGGGATCGACCTTGACTACCCTATATTACTTGTTAATTAGGTAGTAAAGTATTAATTAATTTGATTGCACCTACGACACGCATCAAATTTTGGCGCTGATTGTTAGGGGAGCAATGGATGATTTTAGTTGTTTTTATTTTTCTTTTGCTTTATTCTTGCTTTGTTGGATTTATTCCATATCTAACTTGGTTTTTTGAATCTTATTTGGTCTTGGGTTTTCATGTACGGTGGACAAGAGCAAGCATATTACAACAATCAATACGGTTTTCAACCTCAACATTATGGCAACTTCCAACCATCCTTAGGATACAATCAAAACCAATATTTTGGCTATGATAAATTTCCTACAGAACCTTATGGATATTTTCATACATATCAACAACCTTATGACGGGTATGTAAGTGGACAAACACACGGATGGAAGGATAGTTATGCATCTAACAATTTGTTTTCTAGTAATGTGCAGACAGAGAATTTGGAATATACTCCTCTTCATCGTGTTTTTCCTTCACTTTTTCCAAAAGAGGAGATGCCGTCTAGAAACTCTATCAACGGTGGTAAGCGTGTGAACGTCAGGAAACTTGCACATAAATTATACAAATTGGAAGATGATGGAGACTCGGAAGAGCTTGTCGCTGAGAAATTAGTAGGGCTATTCATATGGAACTTAAACGACGTCGGGATAAAGGTTATGAAACCGATGAAGATTCTTTTATGGTGAGTCTGAAAATGAAGATGATTGTGTTGAAAAGGACCAACCTTTGGAGACTTTTGATGACGCTAGTGTAGATTACTCGAGCCTTGATCTTAATAATGATCAAGCACCTATTCAAAAGGAAGAGCTTGAGGAAGATGCATTTATTGCTTGGAAAAATTTCTTGGGAAAGATGGGAGTCCGCGGAAGTGTATGAACGTTGCAACAATGAGGAAGTTATTCCAACTCCGGATCATAATAAGGATCCTTCACCTATTCAAAAGGGATGATTGGGTGTGACTTACCTATTGTTATAAACGGTGTAACACCCTCACAAGAAGATCTTACAATCTATACCGACGAGAATCATTTTAGTGAATGGCCCGATTCCGATGATGAGAATGTTGAAGAGATGATACTAGAGGATGAAACCACATTCATTGATTTTGTGGAAGACCCAATTGAACTTGCGAATGATTTTAATGATGCCGAGACTTTGGTTAAGGTAGAAAACGACGAAGAATGGTTGCAAGGTTTAATAGAGGACCACGATATACAAGAGGTAAGTAATTCACTTGAATTTTTTAAGGATGAAGAGGATTCTATAATACAAGAGATTGTGCAAGGTTTGTCTAACCCTTTGCATATTGATTCTTCTCCGTTACCTCTTATTGGTTTGAATGTTTGTGCTTCGAAAGTATTTTTGGATGATTTTGTTTCTAGATATCCACCATTGGAAACACTTGATTCTAACACCATGCAGGTTTGCCAAAAGGAATACATGGAAGTTCCCGAATTCTATGTTCTTTATACACTTCCAGTGTGGACGAGAATAAGTGTGGGGAAATTTCTATCGAGCGATAATTTCACTATTGTTTTCTTGTGCTAATATTTGTATGGAGTTATTGTTTTCAAAATAGGTATTATGGGTGGATCCTCAAATTTTCCGATTGTTAGTATATGGGGAATGAATCTTGCAAGAGCCAAGTCGGGCCGTCGACTTTAAAACAAGCGCTTAATGGGAGGCAACCCATAGGTTTTGTATTTCTTATCTTTTTTGCTTTTTGTTATTTCTTTTTCTTGTTTCTTATCATGTTAAAATTTTCCACCTTGACTTTACTAGGAGGATTCAATTACATTGAGGACAATGTAAGGTTTAAGTGTGGGGAGTGGTTAAGCATGTTTTTAAAACAAAAATTACAAAAAAATTGAAAAATTTTGAAAAAAAAAAAAAAAAAAAAAAAGTTTTTCATAAAAACTCCAACTTTTAAAGATTTTAGAGTCACTAGCATATTTCTAGGTATGTTTACATAGAGATTTTGACCGACATAATTGAACTTGGAAATGTTAGAGAACTACATTCGGATTTTTGCTTGTTTGAGTGTTAAATAATGGATTTAATCATGCCGGGTGATGCGAATTTGGTGCAGGGAGAAGGGCATTATTAGAGTTGCTGATCAATCATTAGTGGGAGACTACCCGTATTCATATCATGAGAGGCACCGACCAGAATTCTTCCATCTACTAAAGAGCTTCTTTTGAGTGTGTGTCACCGTACGTAAATTCGGGTAGAATGGTGAGCTACCCAACCTCCCACCAATAGAAGCACTACTCTTTGATCTCTTGAGTGCTAATTTTGTCAATCATAAGGGTGACGTCTATAGATGAAAGCCTCCTTCTTGTAGTTCGATTTGCAGTTAGCACCATTCTCTCTCGCGACAACAACGGGTCCATAGAAACATCATCATCATCAACAAGGAGCGACATCAAAATTTACAAGGGAAGTTGGAAAAGTTTTAAGGTTTACAAGCAACGGAACGAGAAAAAGAGCAAATTTCAAATTCAAGTAAAGCAACATACAAAGAGCAGATTTTTACATATATGTTGAAGACTTACAATATAATGAGGTAATTTTATATCCAAGTATGAAGACTAATTCATGAAAGCGAAGAAAATTAAAAGGTGAGAATTTTTGAAAGTTTATGATTTCAAAGACGATACAAGTTGTGAAGAATCAAGTGGTAAAATACTTCTTCCACGGCCATGGTTTATTTTGTATTTAATTTCTCTTGTTTCAAAAAAAAAAAAAAAAAAAAAAAAAAAAAAGAAAAAGAAAAAAAAAAGGAGAGAAAAACAAGAGAAATATTTGTTCTTATTTGTATTTAATGAGCCGTGGGGAAGGAAAATATATAAGGAAGTTTCAAGCGACAAGGATTTTTAAGGTAAAAAGAGTTACAAATTGTTAAGGATTTATGAAATTCAAGGGTTTATCATCAATAGTTGAAACCGAAGAGTTAAAGACGAGGAGCGGAAGACGTTTCTATTGGATGCCGTGAGAGTGGTGTTATCATAATTGGCGATCGGATGTGAAGGTGAGTAAGTAATCTCATCCTCGATAATATGGTTGATTTCCTTTCTTAGAGATCGTCAGAAAAATGGCTTTTCAAAATGTTAAAAGATGTGGGTTTTAAAAATATTTCGGAAGTTGTCCTTCCCACCATTCAACGTGTTGCAGGATTTGTCTCTTTATTCCTACCTGCACACATGTGAGAACCATAAAAAAGCCGTCTTTTGAGTGCAATTATCATAAAATCCTTTTTGGTGAGGCAGAAGTCGAGGCGAAATGCTTATTGATCGTTTCTCAAACACGCGTTCTCTCATTATGGTGTGGTTATTTCTCACTCAACATTTAAGAATGAGAATATGTTCTTTAGTATTTCTAACTTCGTATTACTAGCATGCAGAAATTCTATGTCCTCATAACTCTTTGGATGCTTGGGACGCTTGAACGCTTTGAAGTTGTGAGTTTTTAGTTTGATTTGCTCGAGGACTAGCAAAGTCTAAGTGTGGGGAATCCGATAGGTGTAGAATACACCTAATTTACTATTTAGTAGTTTATGCTTTCTTTGCTATTTTTCTTGTAAATTATGTATTTTACGCTTGTTTTGAGTTTTATAGCTACTTTGGAGTCACACGGAGGAAAAGAAGAAGAAATCACCCAATTTGAGCCAAAAGGGCAAAAAGGTCATTTTACGGGCATGTGCTAAGGGAGCTCAATCGAGGTTAAGGGACTGCCAACTTGTTAGCCCTATCGGAAGTGACCACTCATTAAAAGCACCCGGCCCGGGGGTGGACTTATCCTGGGTGTGCAGATCCAACCCACAACCCTACATGAGAGAATTCCTCTCATTCATCACATTTCCCATTCTCGAAATTGAGAGAGAAAAGCAGAGTTTACTGCCGAGACCAAATCGAAAATTAGGCAAAGAAATTGAGAGATTGAGGAGCCGATTTTGAGAGATAAAGAGGATGATGGGCCGCCATGAATAGCGAACGAAGAATAATGACAAGGGTTCGTTTTGATGTTGTCGGAGAAAAAGGGGATCCGAGGAATGTGACGTAGTTGAATCTAAAATGGGTAGCTGTGTTGATCGAGAATGAACCTGAGATCGAGAATAATGATGGGTTTAATTCGAACTAGAATTTGATTCAGGTTGGGTTCAAGTTTGCAGATCGAGAAGCTTTTTCTGGTGGTTGAAATCATTTGAGCATGGGTCTGTTAATTGAAATGGGCTTTGTTCAATTGAGATAGGAGAGATCGAATGATGGGATTCTACGCCGATGCTAAAGATGGGTTTGATTTGGAGGTGAGTCAATCGATGTCTTGTCGATTGATGAAAGAATGGAGTGTTGGTGGTCTTGTGTTTGAACCCGGAGCAGCTTGAAGATGAAAAGAAGTAATGGGTTTTGTAGAGAAGACGAGGGAAAGAACGAGCCGAGATTGTGCGGTAGTTTTGAGTCGAATGAGATGGAGATAGGAAGGAGAAGACGATCTTGCAAAATGTTATTCACCCTAAGAAGCAACAGGATGGGTTTTTGTTGGTGGTTGATTCAGAAGAACATTTGTTGCTGTCATTTGTCCCGATTTGGGAAATGAAGAACAAAGCAAGGCAATTGTGTTGAGTGAATTGAAGTAGATGTATGTTAGGATGAATTTGTCACGGGGATGGGAGCGAATGAGGCCTGAAATCGCCGGGAAGACCTATAAACGAATAGAACTCCCCGCCGGCCGCAAGCGAGTTGACTCAATGAGTCCGAGGAGCGATCCGAAGAATCGATTCTTCCCCGCAACTCGGTCGAGTAAGACCGAGTAAGATCCGACTCGGTGGTCGACTCCTCTCGACTTGACCCGCCGATAATCAGTTGACTGATTTGACCACTTTGACCGTTAGTCCTAACGGGAGGACCGACGGAATATTCCGTCGAATATTCCCCCTGACGGAGAGATTTTCCAGTGGCGGCGCGACTTATTCCGTAGGATTCGGCCACAATCCCGATTTTCCGGCGAGCCAAAAATTCCAGAATTTTCTATGGACTTCTCTCATGGGTGTGAAGACTTGGGCTTGGAATTGGATGGAGAATTGGACCAAATTTGGAAAGAGAAGATGGAAGAGTTGAGAAAAGCTTGGATTTGGAAATTGAATTGCAAAAGAAAATGATTCTATTCCTTAGAAGATTTGGAGAATATTGAAGCTTATAAATAGAGAAGTTTTCTACAACTTCTAGACATCTTTACACATCTCTACACACAACACACTTTTCTTTTCTTATTCTTTGTGTGAACTTTTAGCATGAGTAGCTAATTTTCTTATTGATTGAGGATGAATTCCTAGTTCTTAGTATATGTTTTGAGTATTGTTTCAATTCTATCTTGAGGTTTTTCACATGATTATCGTTTGTTTTTACTAATAGGAGTGATCTTAAAGACATTCATGATTGATTGATAGATTGTTTGGGTGGCCAACTAAATTGATTTGTTAATTTGATCTAAAGCTAGTGAAAGTTAGGGGATAAGTAATCGTTTCTTGACTCTTTACATAAGTAGCAAACACGAGACCTTGCGGAGGGATTCCGTGGAGCGATTGTGTGTAAAAACAACGCTAGAAAGTGAACCAAGCGAACCGAGTTTAACTACTAGTACTAAACCTAAATTCATAAATCTTAATGCATTTATTGGAATTACATCTTGAAGCGAACCTCGGGGTGGTTCTTTTGAATAGAACCGATAACTCGAGGAATTGCTACTCGTCCTGAAATTAGGGATTTTGGGGCTAGCTAAGCGGACTGCTATCCTACGGTTGGTGATAATTTGTGACTAATAACAAGTAGAAAAGAACATAACTTGATTCATTGTTTCGTAACGAAGAAGGATTCCTTGATCTTGTCTCTCTTATTGCTTTCAACTTTATCTTTTAATTGCTTTGTTTATTTTCTTTTGCTTTTTACACCCCCCTTTCGTGATAATTTTTACAACTAGAATCTCGTGCTCCTCGTGGGATCGACCTTGACTACCCTATATTACTTGTTAATTAGGTAGTAAAGTATTAATTAATTTGATTGCACCTACGACACGCATCAGGATACTGAGGAAACTAAGTGAAATAGGGTTAGTTTCTTGGTCTCAACTATACGAAGTTGGTTTAGATTTCGTATAGAGGCTTAATTCTGAGAGTACTATATTCTGGACTAGGTCCCGGGGCTTTTCTGCATTTGCGGTTTCCTCGTTAACAAAATCTTGCCGTGCCATTTACTTTTCCTTTCCGCAATTATAATTGTTGTTATTATAATTTAAAGTAAATTACACAAACGTTAACTCCGCTTTACTTGATAGTGATCCTATAGAGTTTGGTTAAGTCTGAACCTATTATCAAGTAATCACACTTTGGTTGTTGTATTGTCTCGATCTCGTATCCATAGATAATCATACAAAGTGTGAATACCGATTTGTAGTATTCTCTCGACTTTGTCCATAGACAATAACTTTCGGTAAGAGGACTTATAGGTGGATAATTTATAGATTGTGGTGTATTTGGGTACCCTCGTCTTTTTCAATTAGTATCAGAGCAGACAAACACGAAAAGATCTAACAATTTGTGTTTGGTGCGATCCAACCTATTAGACATGAGTCGAAGTAGAGTTAAGCGAGAGCGAAAACTAAAAAATGACTCAGTTAACGTTTCACAAGACTTTGGAAGTTTTGATTTTAAAAAAAAATGCTTAGAAGGGACATCCTCATCGAGCTCTACGGGCTCAGTTGAAAATATTTCTGAATATTCTCAAGATGAGGCTAAGTTAAGTCCTGTACTGATGATCAATGACCTTTATTCTGAAAAGCCTTCTGTGGGATATAAAAAGTTTGTTGATCATGTAAGTATAAACACTTCCGAGAAACAAGAGTTAAAAGAAAGTTTTATATCTTATACAACTGAACTCACTCTTGGACTAAAAAGAGAAGGAAAAATTCTAGAAGAATTAAGTTGTTTGCAAGATGAAAATGAACAACTTGATCGTGATCTTTCCTCCTTGACACCGGAATTAGATTCTCTCAAGAATACATCTTCCTTGGAGATTCAATCCTTGGAAGAGAAACTTGTCGAATCTGAAGCAAGGATTAACTCTCAACAAAAGAGTTTTGAAGAGAAGGAAGGTACATATCTCTCACGAGAAAAATTCCTTGAGGCTGAGCTAGCTATTGTTCTTGATAAAATCAAGATGTTGGAAGAAGAAAATTTGAACTTTGTAAAAGTTCAATGATAGATCAAACAATTTAATATCAATGTTAGAAGCAAGTAGAAATCATCGTGATACACGAGGATTGGGCTATAAGGGAATAGACGCTGCAAATATTAACAAAGAGGTTAAATTTGTCAAAGCTACAAATTCTTCTAAACCGGGGGTTTCCAGTGATGTAAAAGATGCTCCTATTTCTTGTAAAGATGTAAACCAGTCAAGCCTAAAAATCATGTTCAACCAAACTCTTCAAGTACAACAATCAAAGAGAGCACTTCTGCTAATGTCAAGAAAACAACGTTGAACAACGATAAGAAGAAGAAAATTCGTCGAGCACCAATACAAGCGGATCCACACAAAGGTAACATTAAAACTCATACTTCGTATGTTACTAAGCATTGTTGTTATTGTTGTAATAAAGGGCATGTGGAATGGGGGTGCAAGATTCGTAAGATAGAAGATACACTTTCTTTTGTATCAAACGAATTGGCTAAGATTGCTCCCCAAAGGAAATCAGATCGTTATTATCCTAAGTTTAGGCAAAATATTTATTATAATGATAGTTCAAATTTTGCCTATCGCTCGACAAGGTCATCTCATAAAATACCCGACTATAGAAAGAGAGATGACTTTGTAAATGCTAAGACAAGATATGATATTCCAAATTGGAGAAAAGTTGTTTCGCAAAGTATTCAAAAGGACAATCGTCATAATGGTAAGAAGGAGAAAGCCGCTCCTGCAAAACCCAACTCTAAATGGGTCCCGAAGTCCTCCACAGCCAAGAAGGGACCAAAAAATAGTCACAAGAAGGACTCTCAGCTGTTAATTGTTGATAACAATAATTACAAGCGTTTTCTTGAAAGACTAAAGAAAGACATCATGTCTGAAATCTCTTGTACTAGTGAGCGTTATGATAATGACACTCTTCATCAAAGGTCAAAGAAGAAAAACAAGAGATGGAACAATAGAAAACAAACCAAGTAAGAGGTCAAGAGTGATTCTGTCTTAGTCCCTAGTGACAAAGAAGACAAGGCTCAAATAAACACAACCTAGTTGTGTTGGAATGTGCACGCTCACCTTTGTGCTCAAACTTTTGAAAGGTGAGGAAGCACATGGAAATTTGGCACATGACCTCTCGGTTATTATATGACTAATTACCATCTTTTGGGAGATTTCTTTTCTTCTATACTCATACCTTCTCTATCTATATCTGAGCTTTTGATGGAAACGGTTTTGAGTTTATGAAGTTAATTTCTACAAGTCATATATGTGTAGCTCTTGTTTATACGGTTAAATCTAGCCAAAAATCACTGAATTCGTACATCGTATGCAAAAGTTATGCCTAAAACAGTTTTGTGTATGAATTCGTGTTAGGATCCGTCACAACCTATTTCATACGAAAGGAGTGTAAAACTGTTTTTCCCATAACTTCTTCTTCCGAAATCGGAATGACCTCATTCTTTTTGCGTTGGTTTCATAATCCAATTTCCTACAAGATTGAGGTAATTGCAATACTTAATTTTCTGTTTAATATTTATGGTGTATTGCGTTTGAATAAACCATTGTGTTTCAGTCTCATATATTGGGTCACTTCCTTATGATTAGTGACTTTTGGGTATAAACAATTGAACCCATGTATGTGAGTTGATATTTGATCAATCACATAGTAGTCTTGGAATACAGGCAAACCAATTCTAAACTTGTTTGGAAGTGTGGTATAACTGATTCCAAGAAACATAGCCTGTGAATGAATGCCTATATTTTTTTCTATGTGTTTTCGGTTTATGAGATGTCTGATTTCGGTTTTCTTAACCTTAATATTTGATCTCATATGATGTGAAACCTTATGGTTTGTGTGGATTTTTGATTTAGCGGGATTAAGTTCTAGAGTAAGTTGGTAGGCTTTATCAAAGGATCATAAGGTGTTCCGATTGAAACTCATATGTGAAAAGTCACAATATGTTGAATCAATTTGTGTTTACATGAGTTGAATTTAGCATAACATATGTGTTTCGGGTTTTCAACTTTTGCTATTGGAACACATTAGGTAAAATCGATGCAACCTTTCTCTGGTAAAGGTTGCCTCTGTTGTTGTTCTTTTGTTCTTGCGAGAGGATGACAACATACTGGGGGAGAGTTCTTATTTGAACTTGCACTTAATGATATATCTTTCTGGGGAGAAGAGGATGTGAATCCAGGTAACTAATTTGTTAGTTAATCGTTTTCTGTTTAAGAAAAGCTTTATTTATATTGCATATATTTTGCTTTTTGCTTAACAAAATTTTTGGTTCAATTGATATATTCCATTATGATGTGTATGGATGTGTGTGTGTGATTCAATTGTTTTGGTTAAGAAAAACTGTGTCAATGTATTTGTCTTATTGTTTGGTATCTTCTTTTATTGTTGGGTATCAAGTGTTTTTGCTAACTAAATTTCGTGCAATTGCGGTCTTTATAATGTATATGTTTGTTTCAATTGCTTCTGGTTAAGAAAAAAATTGTGCAAGTCAATTTATTTTGACTTGTATGTATTGTTTATGGCTTAATGAAATACGAGATCATTTGTTTAGTCCAATTCGATCCAGGATAAGAGAAACTAAGTTAAATCTGATCTTAGTTAGACTTATCAAATTGAAGGATTCGGTAGTTTAATCGAATGCCTTGACAAGAAAAACTAGTTAACTAACCTAGTGTTTGTCTTGTTGATAGGGTGTAGAATACATCCTATTTACTATCTATTGTTTATGCTTTCTTTGCTATTTTCTTGTAAATTATGTATTTTACGCTTGTTTTGAGTTATTAGGTACTCTGGAGTCACACGGAGGAAAAGAAGAAGAAATCAACCAATTTGAGCAAAAAGGGCGTAATGGTCATTTTCCAGGCAACTACTATCTGGAGCCCAGGTAATGTTAAGGGGAAACTCTCTGAAGGAATACTAAACAAAGATTAGCAATGGTTAAGGGGTAGCCATCTGGGTGTCCCTTATCATATATCATTGGGTGGCTGCATACAAGGTGGGTGCAAATAGCCGCCCCACATCTAAAACCTAAATTGGGTTCGTTGTCTTAAGTCACATTCAATTCATTACAGAACTCCTGAAATTGAGAAAAGGGAATAGAGGCGCAGCCATAAGCAGAATTGCGAGAGAGAAAATCGAGAAAGAAGCGCCAGAGTTAAATGATGATTCGGGTGATGGTCGTTGAGTGTGCGATAAGAAATCGGAAATAGATGAAGGTTCGTGATTGGTTGTCTGTCTAAATTTTGTGTTGGACCGTGAATCGATAAAACAAGGAAGAGATTAAATTGTTTCTGAATTGAATCGGGGTTTGTTCGAGAAGATAAAGATGATGGCCATCTTGAGTTGAGATCGAAATATGCCGTTGAAATGGATCCGTGATGAATTGAGAACGAATATGAGATGGGTTCGTTGTTGGATTGAGGGTTCGATTGAGAATTTTATGTTGCCAATAGGTTTCGGAATCGAGATTGAAGAGGGGTTTGTTGGTGCTTTGAGTTTCGGATGGAGGCGATGTGATAAAATTTAGAAGCAACGAGAAGATTGGGTTCGATTTGAAAGTGACGAGATGACGAAGTGCAAGAAATCAGAAAAGGGTTTGTGGTGGTAAGAGATTATGAAATAGCGGGGATTCTTGCTAATTGTCGTGAAGAGGAAATAGAGTTGCAGACTAGTGTTTTGTGTTGGTGCTACATCCCAACTCAAGAACACGGTAGCGGGAGTGAATAAAGAAGTGGTCTCGAGGCAACAATTGTGAATGAAATCTTCAGATTGAAGAATGCAATAGATGTATGCTTAGGATTTCTTAACGGAGAAGACCAAAAATTGAATGGCTCGAAAACAAACGGCCGAAAACACCCATAAACAAATGGAACTATGCCGGATTTTCTATTCCGTGAGTTGACTCGTGATCCCGAAGACCGATCCTAACCGATCCAAAGACCGATTCTCGAGTAAAGATCAAGTCACCCAGTAAGCTGGCAAGAAGACCTGACTCGAGGAGCTGACTCACCATCCTGGGTTTGACTCCGATTGACTAACGAGTTGACCTGACGGTTTGACCCTTTGGACCGTTAATATTCCATGAAGAACTCGACAACTTTCGTGCGTGACTATTCCGGTCGGATTCCGCCATAATACTCGATTTCCAGCGAGCCAAAAATCCAGAATTTTCTATGGACTTCTCATGGGTGTGAAGACTTGGACTAGGAATTGATGGAGAATTGGGCTCAAATTTGGAAAGAGAAGATGGAAGAGTTGAGAAAGGCTTGGATTTGGAAATTGAATTGCTAAAGGAAAAGGATTCTATTCCTTGGAAGATTTGGAGAATATTAGAAGCCTATAAATAGAGAAGTTTTCTACATCTTTTGACACACCTCTCTACAAACACAACACTTGTGTTTTTGCTTTTGAAAATTCTTCTTCTTAATTATTTTGTGAACTTGAAAATTCTCCTTTTAATAATTATTTGTGTGAATTTCAAAAACATGAGTAGCTAATTTTCTTATTGATTGAGGATGAATTCCTAGTTCTTAATATATGATTTGAGTTTTTTTTTGAATTCTATCTTGAATTTTTCACATGATTATCGTTTTGTTTTTACTAATAGGAATGTTTATTCATTCATGATTGATTGATAGATTGTTTAGAGTGCACGCTAAATTGATTTGTTAGTTTAATCTAAATCTAGTATAAGTTAGGGAATAAGTAATCGTTTCCGACACTTTACACAAGTAGAAAACACAAGACTCATGGAGGGATTCCGTGGAGCAATTGTGTGTAGAAACAACGCTAGAAAGTGAACCAAGCGAACCGAGTTTAACTACTAGTACTAAACCTAAATTCATAAATCTTAATGCATTCAGGAATTACATCTTGTAAGTTTAACCTCAAGGTGGTTCTTTTGGATAGAATCGATAACTAAGCGGACTTGTTACTCAAAGTGAAATAAGGGATTTTAGAATTAGCTAAGCGGACACCGTTATCCTACGGTTAGTGATAATCATGACTAATAACAAGTAGAAAAGAACATAACTTTAATCATTGTTTTGCAACGAAGAAGGATTCCTTGATCTTGTCTCTCTTATTGCTTTCAACTTTATCTTTTAATTGCTTTGTTTATTTTCTTTTGATTTTACACCCCTCTTTGTGACAATTTTTACAACTAGAATCTCTTGCTCCTCGTGGGAACGAACTTGACTTCCATTATATTATTTTAATTGAGTGGAAATAAGATTTTTAATTTGATTGCACCTACGACACGCATCAAATTTTTGGCGCTGTTCTTAGGGAGCAAATGACGATTTTAGTTGTTTTTATTTTTGCTATATTCTTTGCTTTTGTTAGATTCTATACCGTATCTAACTTAGTTTTTGAGAATCTTGTTTGAGTGTTATACCTTGGTGAATGCTTAAGAAGGGCAGACCGAGTCCAATACGTCTTCGATCCAAGCACTCAACTAAAGGATTTAATTCGAGCGGTGAACACGCCACTTCCTCCTTCTTCATCAAGTGATTAGGACAAAGAGGAAGAAACAATGGCTGACCGTACACTCAAGGACCTAGCTTCTCACAGCTTGATACACAACAATGGTGTATCCAAACTAACTCAACCTTCGAGATCAATCCGGGGTTGATTAGAGAGTTACCAAAGTTCCATGGCATGGTGAATGAGGACCCAAACAAACATCTTATGGACTTCTATACCATAGTTATGGCTATGCTTCCACCGGAGACTAATGCGGATGGAGCAATGTTGAAAGCTTTCCCGTTTTCTTTGGCGGGCAATGCTAAGGAATGGTTATATTATTTGCCTTCCGGATGAAGAAACTTTTCCTCGAGAGATATTTTCCCGCATCCAAAGCTACTCAAATTCGCAAGGAGATTTGTGGATTGAAACAACATGTGGGAGAGTCATTGTATGAATGTTGGGAGAGATACAAGAGGTTGGTGGCAAGCTGTCCACACCATCAATTTAGTGACGTTATGATACTCCAATACTTCTACGAAGCTCTCAACCCAAGTGATAGGTCTCTTCTTGACGCCGGGGGTGGTGGTGCACTAGTGAACAAGACAGGTGACCCAAGATACCGAGTTGATTGAAAGTATGGCTGCGAACTCGCAACAATTCTACACAAGGGATGAACCTATGGTTAGCTTAGTACATGAAGTTAGTGATTCATCATCACATCTTGATCAAAGGATGAGTAACATGGAGATAATGATGCAAAGGATGGCCGCGGTAATTATAGGATGGTGAGACCGAACAAGTAAATGCTTTATATCCAAATCAAAGGCCAAGGTACGATCCATATTCCAATATTTACAATCCGGTTGGAAGGATCATCCCAACTTTAGTTATGCAAACAAGCAAGTGGCGGCTCCTAATCCATATGCACAACAAGGTGGTTTTCAACAATCACGCTTCCAACCTCAACAACAAGGTGGTTCTCAACAATTTTAACCTCAAGTGAAGGAACAAGGATCTTCAATAGATGATAAGCTTAATGTCATGATGCAAGGTATTACGTCATTGTTTCAACAAAATCAACAAAAGACCGATTCGGCTATCAAGGATTTACAAACTCAAATGGGACAATTGGCGTACCGATGTGAACTTATTGAAATCTCAAGCATCCACAAAACTTCCTTCACAACCATTTGTGAATCCAAGAGAGAATGTTAATGCGGTTACTCTAAGAAGTGGAAGACAAGTGGAGGGTCCAAGTCATCATGAAGAAGCTATTGAAGAGGTAGTCAAAGATAAGGAGGAAGCCGCATCAAAGGAGAATTCAACACCAACCGACCAATCCAAGGAACCGGTTCCTACTTTCACTACTCCACCTCCTTTTCCTAGTCGTTTTGCTAAATCCAAGAAAGAAGCTCAAGACAAGGCACTCATGGATATTTTCAAGAAGATTGAAATCAACATCCCATTCATTGAGGCCATCAAGAAGGATAAGTTGCTTGATAATGAAATCACTAAAGTTGGTGAGAGTGCATCGGCTATGCTATTGAAGAAGATGCCTACAAAGTGGACGGATCCCGGTGGTTTCACGGTGCCAATTACTATTGGTAAGCAAAGGTTTGAACATGCTTTACTTGACTTGGGAGCTTCCATTAGTGTGATGTCGGCCGATATATATGACTCCTTGAATCTTGGACCTTTGAAAGAGACGAGAGTTATTATTCAATTAGCAAACAAGTCTAACATATATCCAAAGGGGCTTGTAGAAGACGTGCTAGTGCAAGTAAATGAGCTTATTTTTCCGGTGGACTTCTTTGTGGTGGATATGGATAACAATGAGAACCGTTCATCTACTTATTTACTTCTTGGGAGGCCATTCATGAAGACCGCAAAGACGAAGATTGATGTTGATAAGGGTACACTCACTATGGAATTCGACAAAGGAGATAATACACTTTAACATATTTGAAGCCATGCGCTACCCAAGTGACGTGCATTCGTTTACTCCATTGATGTGGTTGATTCATTAGCGCAACAAATGGTGGAATTGAACCAAGAGGATGAACTTGATGTGGTGTTGCAAAAGAGCATTGAATTGGACGTCCACGGCTTGTCTAACTTGGATGTTGAAATCTCTAAGGAATTGGTGGAGATGTGTGGTGCTTTGGCGACATTGCAAGAAGCTAAAAAGGGTAATGTTTCATATATTTCTCTACCCGTGAATGATGAAATACTTGTACCATCTATTGTGAAGGCGCCTAAGCTAGAATTGAAGCCACCAGGACCATTTGAAGTATGCTTTCTTGGGAGATGGAGATGAGCTTAGGTGATTATTGCAAAGAACCTCACACCGGTACAAGAAGACCGTTTGCTTAGAGTCTTGAAAGAGCACAAAACGGCTATTGGATGGACAATTGCGGACATCAAAGGCATTAGTCCATCCATGTGCATGCATAGGATTCTAATGGAAGAAAACGAAGCCGGTACGTGATGCTCAACGTCGGCTTAATCCTCCCATGATGGAGGTTGTGAAAAAGAGATACTCAAATTGCTAAGTGTGGGGTAATCTACCCAATTTCCGATAACAAGTGGGTTAGTCCGACAAGTGGTACCAAAGAAGTCCTGAGTCACGGTTGTTCGAAATCAAGACGATGAACTTGTTCCTACAAGAGTTCAAACCGGTTGAGAGTGTGCATTGACTATAGAAAGCTTAATTCCGCAACCCGAAAGGATCACTTTCCTTTGCCTTTCATTGATCAAATGTTGGAGCGGTTAATGTGGGCATTCTTATTATTGCTTCTTGGATGGTTATTCGGGATACAACCAAATTGTTATTGCACCGGAGGACCAAGGATTTCTCGGATATAGACGGATGCCGTTTGGCCTTTGCAATGCTCTGGCTACTTTTCAAAGATGCATGGTGAGTATATTCTCGGATTATGTGGAGCGCATCATCGAGGTATTTATGGATGACTTTAGTGTTTATGGCAATTCTTTTGATGGTTTTTTAAATAACCTTGAACTAGTTCTTAAACGATGCATAGACACAAACCTTGTCCTTAATTGGGAGAAATGTCACTTTATGGTAAACCACGGCATAGTAC
Source organism: Papaver armeniacum (assembly GCA_023531295.1). Taxonomy (NCBI): domain Eukaryota; kingdom Viridiplantae; phylum Streptophyta; class Magnoliopsida; order Ranunculales; family Papaveraceae; genus Papaver; species Papaver armeniacum. The sequence continues at coordinate 75,973 of JAJJWW010012189.1, forward strand.
TTGGTCACATTGTGTCCTCTCGAGGGCTCGAAGTTGACAAGTCAAAGATAGATTTAATAAGAAACTTACAATATCCCACTTCGGTGAGGGAAATCCGTTCTTTTCTTGGTCATGCAGGTTTCTATAGGCGGTTTATCAAGGATTTCTCCAAAATCTCCATGCCGATGTGCAAGTTATTACAAAAGGAGGTACCTTTCGACTTCAACAAGGAATGCAAGGATGCTTTTGACAAATTGAAAGAAATGTTGACAAGTGCGCCAATTATCAAATCACCGGATTGGAATCTTCCATTTGAATTAATGTGTGATGCTAGTGATTATGCGGTTGGAGCCGTTTTGGGTCAAAGAGTGGACAAGTTGTCCCATGTTATCTATTATGCATCTAGGACCCTTAATGATGCACAAATCAATTATTCTACCACGGAAAAGGAGTTATTGGCTATAGTTTTTGCGTTGGAAAATTTCGATCATACTTGGTGGGTACAAAGGTTATTGTGTATTCCGATCATGCCGCACTAAGACACTTAATAAAGAAGAAAGAAGCTAAGCCAAGATTAATCCGGTGGATCCTATTGTTACAAGAGTTCGACATAGAAATTCGTGATAAGAGGGGTGTGGAGAATACTGCTATGCGGATCATCTTAGTAGACTTGTTATGTCTCAAGAAGAACTTCCATTACATGACCGCTTCCGGATGAACAACTTTTCTCCATGGAAGAATCAACACCTTGGTATGCGGATATAGTGAATTACTTGGTGACAAGGAAAGTACCTAGTACAATGTCTAATTTCTAAAAGATGAAACTTAAGAAGGTAGCTAAGCAATATGTGTGGGATGAACCATACTTATGGAAATATGGCGTTGATCAAATAATGCGAAGGTGCGTACCTAACTCAATTTCAATCCATCCTCTCCTTTTGCCACACTTTTGCTTGTGGTGGCCACTTTGGTTCTAAAACGCACCGCTCTCAAAGTTCTCGAGAGTGGATTTTATTGGCCCACCTTGTTTGAAGATTCATATGCCTTTTGTAAATCGAGGTGATAGATGTCAACGAACGGGCAATCTAGGTGCTCGAAATCAAATGCCACTCACACCAATTCTCGCCGTTGAGATTTTTTGATGTGTGGGTATTGATTTTATGGGCCCTTTGTCAATTCGAATGGAAACTTTTATATACTTCTTGCCGTTGATTATGTTTGAAATGGGTGGAAGCTAGAGCCACCAAGACTAATGCCTCTCAAGTTGTTTGTGATTTTGTAAGGGAAAATATATTCACATAGGCATGGTACACCAAGAGTGGTGATAAGCGATGGAGGCTCACATTTGAAGAAGGCTTTCCACGCCTCTCAAGAAGTACAACATAACACACAAAATTGGTACGCCTTACCATCCACAAACTAGTGGACAAGCGGAAATTTCAAATCGTGAGATCAAGTCCATTCTTTAGAAAACGGTGAATACCACAAGGAAAGATTGGAGCTTTAAGCTCAATGATGCACTTTGGGCGTATAGAACGGCGTATAAGACACCCGATTGGTATGTCTCCATATAGGTTAGTTTATGGCAAAGCTTGTCATCTTCCGGTTGAACTTGAACATAAGGCTTATTGGCGATAAAGAAATTCAACATGGAGTATGATGAAGCGGGAAACAAAGGAAGTTACAACTACATGAGTTAGAGGAGATACGTAATGATGCTTACGAGAGTGCTCGGATTTACAAGGAAAAGACTAAGCTTTTTCATGACAAGATGATTTTCGGAAAAGTTTTGTTTTGGGGCAAAAAGTTCTTTTATTTAATACTGTTTACGTTTATTTCTCGGTAAGCTTAAGTCCCGCTGGGTGGGACCATTTGTTGTTACTAATGTTTATGATCATGGTGCGATTGAAATTGTTAGTGACAAAACAGACAACATTTGAAAGTCAACGGCCATAGGTTAAAGCCATATTATGAAAACTTTCCAACGGAGCATGTGGATGTGATTGGATTTCAAGATTCACTCCCTATGGAGGAGTAATGTGCAGCAAGAGTTAAGTCGGGCCGTCGACTTTAAAACAAGCGCTTCATGGGAGGCAACCCATCGGTTTTGTATTTCTTATCCTTTTGTTTTTTGTTATTTCTTTTTCTTATTCCATATCATGTTAAAATTTCCCACCTTGACTTTACTAGGAGGATTCAATTACATTGAGGACCATGTAAGGTTTAAGTGTGGGGGGAGTGGTTGAGCATGTATTTAAAATAAAAATTTACAAAAAAAAATTTAAAAATTAAAAAAAAAAAAAGTTTTACATAAAAACTCCAACTTTTAGAGATTTTAGAGTCACTAGCATACTTCTAGGTATGTTTACATAGAGATTTTGACCGACATAATTGAACTTGGAAATGTTAGAGAACTACATTCGAATTTCTTGTTTGTTTGAGTGTTAAATAATGGATTTAATCATGCCGGTGATGCGAATTTGGTGCAGGGAGAAATGCATTATTAGAGTTGCTGATCAATCATTAGTGGAGACTACCCGTATTCATATCACATGAGGCACCGACCAGAAATTTCCATATACTAAAGAGCTTCTTTTGAGTGTGTGTCACCGTACGTAAATTCCGGGTAGAATGGTGAGCTACCCAACCTCCCACCAATAGAAGCACTACTATTTGATCTCTTGAGTGCTAATTTTGTCAATCATGAAGGGTGACGTCTATAGATGAAAGCTTCCTTCTTGTAGTTCGATTTGCAGTTAGCACCATTCTTTCTCTCGCAACAACAACGGATCCATAGAAACACCATCATCATCAACAAGGAGCGAAATCAAAATCTACAAGGAAAGTTGGAAAAGTTCAAGGTTTATAAGCAACAAAACGAGAAAAAGAGCAAATTTCATATTCAAGTAAAGCAACATACAAATGAGCAGATTTTTACATATATGTTGAGGACTTACAATACAATGAGGTAATTTTATATCCAAGTATGAAGACTTATTTATAAGAGCAAAGAAAAGTAAAAGGTGAGAATTATTGAAGTTTATGATTTTGAGGCGATACAAGTTGTGAAGAATCAAGCGGTAAAATACTTCTCCCACGGCCACGGTTTGTTTTTATATTTTATTTCTCTTGTTTGAAAAAAAAAAAAAAAAAAAAAAAAAAAAAGAGAAATATTTGTTTTATTTAATAAGCCGTGGGGAAGGAAAATTTATAAGGAAGTTTCAAGCGACAAGGATTTAAGGTAAAGGTTACAAATTTTCAAGGATTTATGAAATTGAGAGTTTATCATCAAAAGTTGAAACCGAAGACGAAGACCAAGAAGATCAAGACAAGGAGCGGAAGACGTTTCTATTGGATGCCGTGGAGAGTGGTGTTATCATAATTGGCGATCGGATGTGAAGGTGAGTAAGTAATCTCATCCTCAATAATAAATGGTTGATTTCCTTTCGTAGAGATCGTCAGAAAAATGGTTTTTCAAAATATTAAAAGATTTGGGTTTTTAAAAATATTTTGGAAGTTGTCCTTTCCACCATTCAACGTGTCGCATGAATTTTTCTTCATTCCTACCGCACATGTGAGAACCATAAAAAAACCGTCTTTTTTGAGTGCAATTATCATAAAATCCTTTTTGGTGAGGCAGAAGTCGAGGCGAAATGCTTATTGATCGTTTCTCAAACACGCGTTCTCTCATTATGGTGTGGTTATTTCTCACTTAACATTTAAGAACGAGAATATGTTCTTTAGTATTTCTAACTTCTTATTACTAGCATGCGTAAAACTCTATGTCCTCATAGCTCTTTTTTGATGCTTAGGACGCTTGAACGCTTTGAAGTTGTGAGTTTTTAGTTTGATTTGCTCGAGGACTAGCAAAGCCTAAGTGTGGGGAATTTGATAGGGTGTAGAATACATCCTATTTACTATCTATTGTTTATGCTTTCTTTGCTATTTTTCTTGTAAATTATGTATTTTACGCTTGTTTTGAGTTTTTAGGTACTGGAGTCACACGGAGGAAAAAAGAAGAAATCAACCAATTTGAGCAAAAGGGCGAATGGTCATTTTTCTGTGCAACTACTATCCTGGAGCCCTACCAATGTTAAGGGGAAACTCTCAAGGAATACTAAACAAAGATTAACAATGGTTAAGGGGTAGCCATCCGGGTGTCCCTTATCATATATCATTGGGTGGTCAGATACAAGGTGGGCAAATAGCGCCCACATCTAAAACCTAAATTGGGTTCGTTGTCGTAAGTCACATTCAATTCATTACGTAACTCCCAAATTGAGAAAGGGAATAGAGGCGCAGCCATAACTGCGAGAGAGAAAATCGAGAAAAGAAACTCATGAGTTAAATGATGATTCGGTGATGGTCGTTGAGCAAAGTGAGATAAGAAACTGGAAATAGATGAAGGTTCTCGTGATTGGTTCTTTGTCTAAATTTTGTGTTGATCCGTGGAATCGATAAAACAAGGAAGAGATTAAATTGTTTCCGCGAATTGAATCGTGGTTTGTTCGAGAAGATAAAGATGATGGCCATCTTGAGTTGAGATCGAGAAAATATGTCGTTGAAATGGATCTCGTGATGAATTGAGAACGAATATGAGATGGGTTCTGTTGTTGGATTGAGGGTTCAGATTGAGAATTTTATGTTTCCAATAGGTTTCTCGGAACCGAGATTGAAGAGGGGTTTTGTTGGTGCTTTGAGTTTTGATGGAGGCAAAGATGTGATAAAATTTAGAAGCAAAGAAGATTGGGTTCGATTTGAAAGTGACGAGATGACGAAGTGCAAGAAATCGTAAAAGGGTTTGTGGTGGTATTCGTGAGATTATGAAATAGCAGTGGATTATCATAATTGTCGTGAAGAGGAAATAGAAGTGCAGACTAGTGTTTTGTGTTGGTGCTACAACCCATTTCAAGAACACGAGAGCAGGAGTGAATAAAGAAGTGGTCTCGAGGCAACAATTGTGAATGAAATGTCAGATTGAAGCCGCAATAGATGTATGCTAGGTTCTTAACAGAGAAGACCAAAAATTGAGGCCTGAATTCTACGGAAAACACCTCCATAAATAAATGGAACTCCGTCTGGATTTTCTATTCCTATGAGTTGACTCAAGTAATCCCAGATGACCGATCCGGTAGATCCAAAGATGTAGGAGTAAGACCAGTAAGCTCAGCAAGACTGACTCAGAAGCTGACTCACCATCTGGTTTGACCCGATTGACTATGATTGACTGACGGTTGACCTTTGACCGTTAGTCACACGGTGAAGAACTCGGTGACCGTGACGACTATTCCGGCTATAATACTGTATTTCCTATGAGCCAAAAAATCCTAATTTTCTATGGACTTCTCTCATGGGTGTGAAGACTTGGACTAGGAATTGGATGGAGAATTGGGCTCAAATTTGGAAAGAGAAGATGGAAGAGTTGAGAAAGGCTTGGATTTGGAAATTGAATTGCTAAAGGAAAAGGATTCTATTCTTGAAGATTTGGAGAATATTGAAGCCTATAAATAGAGAAGTTTTACATCTTTTGACACACCTCTTTACACACACAACACTTGTGTTTTTGCTTGCTTTGAAAATTCTTCTTCTTAATTATTTGTGTGAACTTGAAAATTCTCCTTTTAATTATTATTTGTGTGAATTTCAAAAACATGAGTAGCTAATTTTCTTATTGATTGAGGATGAATTCCTAGTTCTTAATATATGATTTGAGTTTTGTTTCAATTCTATCTTGAAGTTTTTCACGTGATTATCGTTTGTTTTTACTAATAGGAATGTTTATTCATTCATGATTGATTGATAGATTGTTTAGAGTGCACGCTAAATTGATTTGTTAGTTTAATCTAAATCTAGTATAAGTTAGGGAATAAGTAATCGTTTCGACACTTTACACAAGTAGAAAACACGAGACCTTGCGGAGGGATTCCGTGGAGCAATTGTGTGTAGAAACAACGCTAGAAAGTGAACCAAGCGAACCGAGTTTAACTACTAGTACTAAACCTAAATTCATAAATCTTAATGCATTCAGGAATTACATCTTGTGTTTAAACCTCAAGGTGGTTCTTTTGGATAGAATCGATAACTAAGCGGACTTGTTACTCAAAGTGAAATAAGGGATTTTGGGGCTAGCTAAGCGGACTCGCTATCCTACGGTTGGTGATAATCTGACTAATAACAAGTAGAAAAGAACATAACTTTAATCATTGTTTTGCAAACGAAGAAGGATTCCTTGATCTTGTCTCTCTTATTGCTTTCAACTTTATCTTTTAATTGCTTTGTTTATTTTCTTTTTGCTTTTTACACCCCCTTTCGTGTGACAATTTTTACAACTAGAATCTCTTGCTCCTCGTGGGAACGAACTTGACTTCCATTATATTATTTTTAATTGAGTGGAAATAAGATTTTAATTTGATTGCACCTACGACACGCATCACTTGTCTAAAGAGAAAGGTCTAAATTATTTTCTGAATAATTAGAGCCTGATGAGAGAAATAAACTTAATTTTGATTTTTATTTGGGTCTTATCGAAATAAGCGATTGTCTGTTTACAATCGGTTTAACAAGGGAACTAAATTTCTTAGTCAATTTGTTAAACTATTAGGGAAAATTTCTTCGGGAAATGGTTTTCCTTGATAACATATTAAAAGTAAATTACTTGTAGTTTCGGTTTTAATATTGTTATCTAAAGTGGTGTGAAACCTTCGTGCTTAACTCTAATAGGTTGTTTACAAGTCTTTTAGATTTGTAAGATCCTTTCGGTTTGACCTTTATTTGCTCAAACCTTTGTCATTTTATGACAAAAATGGTGAGAAATATATGTAGTAAACAAGTGATTTGCAATCACTAAGGAAATGACAATTGTGCTTAAACGTTATATCTAACGAAAGAGTAAAGCATTGACTAAGGGGGAGATATCATATTGTTGTGTAGTAATTATGTACTACAAAAGGGGAATAACAAAGATTTTCGGATTGAATATCTACCTATCTTACCTTTAAGGGGAGTATAAGCATTGTTATTCAAATGTCAAACATCGGCATTTATTGATTGAATATATGCAGGTTATTGTGTTGTTGAAACTTGGAATCAAGCGTATGTATAATGAATTCTTGTCATTTATTTATCCATATGTATTAAGAGTTTTTTCACTAAAATTGACAAAGGGGGAGATTGTTAGAGCATAGCTCGGTTGAACCCACTAAGCGTTGGTATGTCAAGTTTTGTTGTCATATTTTAGTGAGTCAAAACTCATCTAAGAGTCGCTTGATTATGTACTAGAGACAACTTCGTTTAGGTTAGACTAGAAAGTCTAGGAATGTTAAGACATACAAGTATTACTCGAAGACCTGAAGAACGTGAAGAAGTAACGAGCTACAACGACGACAACATCCTTCCTATTGAGGTTAGTAATATTGATTTAAACTATTTCATTCCTAACATATCTTTCAAGTCGTGCTATATTGAAAAACATAACTGCGAATCTGTGTATGGATATATTACTCTAGTAGTGAGACATGATCACATGATCATAGTATTAGGGAATTAGACTACGAAGTATAACGCTTATCTTTGAACTTCGTAGATATGACATCGACATAATCTTATGAATGCTGTTATGATTATGTGAATGGGTAAAGGTGAATAGTTTTATATTTTTTTAAAGGAAGTACATTCATGAACTTGTTTTATGAATCGAAAGGGAAATCTCTAGGCTTATTGGTACTATTATTCATGACAAATTTTTGGATTACCAATATGTGTGAGATGGTAGAACCGATCGTAACTTTGTTATGTATATTGATACAACTAATCACAATGCCTGACTTATGATTTGGTATGACTAATTTTTATTAATTAGTGTAATCAATCCTAAGTAATCACCATGTGATGGTATGATCGATCCTTGTAATTGGTGTGACCGATCCTGAGGAAACTAAGTGAACTAGGGTTAGTTGCTCAACTATATGAAGTTGGTTTATATTTTGTATAGCAGCTTAATTTTGATAGTATTCAATTCTGGACTAGGTCCCGAGGTTTTTCTGCATTTGCGGTTTCCTCCTTAACAAAATCTTGTTGTGTCATTTACTTTTCCTTTCCGCAATTATAATTGTTGTTATTATAATTTAAAGTAAATTAGACAAATGTTAACTCCTCTTTAATTGATAGTGATCTTATAGAGTTTGGTTAAGTCTGAACCTATTATCAAGTAATCACACTTTGGTTGTCGTATTGTCTCGATCTTGTATCCATAGACAATCACACAAAGTGTGAATACCGATTTGTAGTATTGTCTCGACTTTGTCCATAGACAATCACTTTCGGTAAGAGGACTCATATGTGGATAATTTAAAGATTGTGGTGTATTCGGTGATAAACACGTAAGTGCGACGCTTTTTCACCCATAATTACTTTAGCTAGGACTCATTTTAATGCTAATAAACTTGTTTTAAGTCTTTTGAAGGGAATAAGCTCTTATGGAGAAAGTTGCTCGAAAAGTGGTATTTGGTTTCAGAAAAGTACCAAAGACACCCCAACTTTGGATAAGGGCCCCCCCCAGAAATGTATTAAAGGCACCCGGAGGAGTTGATACAGGCACCCCAGGAGTTTTCACTATTTATAGCCCAAAATTACTCTTTGTACCCCACAAATTGCCATTCGCACCCCAAGAATTGCTAAACGACAGCATTGCTAAAGGGACACCGAAATTGGTTAAGGGACAGTCATCTTCAAGCTTTGAATTCGATTATTTGGCGGGAAAACTGGTTGTAATGGAAACAGAATTAGGGTTTGAAAGTTGAAGGTGTTTGGGTGAGACTAAAACGCTGAAATTTCTTGGATATTATCTTCTCGACTAAACAGAGTTGGTAAGGACGATCTTTTTGTGTAGAATTGGCTGGAACGACAAGATTAAGCAAACATCTTTTGGCGGGAAAACAAAGCTTTGAAAATTCAGTTCTGTGGGATTTTCAAGTGAGAATTTGGACGTAATCGTAGATTTGGGTTGATTTAGGCCTGTTATGGATAAACAGGATGATTATGGAAGCTTGGATCGAGTATATTAGGCCAGATGATCGATTCTCCTTAAATAGGGGAAGTGAAGATAAACAACGAAATTATCTGTCTTGATTGTGGCTGACCAGTTGTGATATTTAATAGCTGAATTCACACGAGACAAACAAGGCTTGTATATGGTTTGAAACTTTGAATTCGGAGAAAAAGGAAAGATTACGTGTATTTTAGATCAACAGGTGTTGATGGTGGTTTTTAGCTTAGGGTTGAAATCGTAAAACCTTATATCTGATGTGACGTCACTCTGTAAGGAAAACAGTGCCGTGAGTGCTAACCTCTCCACCGGCATATTTATTGAGCCGTTCAATATACTTACATGAAATTTATCCAGACTGGCGAATGTAGCAACCATACAAGATGTTCAGTAAATTTCGGCGCCCCGCCTATATTCACTTAATATAAGTTCCTTTGAATGCCTTCTATGCTCACGTTCTCAAAAATTGAACCTTAATGTTGATATGGCATGACGATTTGTGTTCACTCGCAGCAGTAGTAGCACGAATTTCCAAGTATCAAGGATAAGGTCTTTGCATAAGGTATTCAATCGAAAAAAGCATATCGCTTGCTCTCCGGCAATGAACTAAAAAGAACTCTATGTCAACACATAGAATTCAATCAATTGACCTGACTAACTTGCAGAAGTTAGGGTTTTGCGCATCGCGCAGTATATCAGACCTTGCTTGTCAAAATTAAACCTAGGCAAACTAGGTAATTAATCCTCCATGGATTAGAAGGTGCAAAACCTTGCTCAGAATCAGAAAACAGGGAGCCACAACAACAAAGGGAGGCGTGGAATGCCTTAGGCCAACTGGTGCCACTTGCCATTGGCCACGCCCCTTCCTAAACCGGCCCTATTTCACTTGACCAATCATGTTGCCTCAAATTAGCCACGCGCACATAAGTTGTGGCTGAGCCCATACTTGTCGGCCCCACTTCCCATCGACCAATCAGGTCGCTCTAAAGCTGCCACACTCTTACCAGAAGTGTAACCACTCCCATGCTTGGACGGTCCTCTTTCAATCGACCAATCAGGTCGCTCTAAATCCGCCACACTTTCACCAGAAGTGTAACCGCGCCTTATGTTTGGCCGACCCCTTTCCTCGGTCAATCAAGTCGCTCCAAACTTGCCACCATACATTAAAGGTCAAACGCACCCTTCCGCGCCACCATACTAACTGGCAAGCCAAACGCGCCTTACCACAACAACATATTGATCGGCATGCCAACATGCCACTCTGCTGCGGTAGCATGCCACTTTATCCTTGGCCACGCCGCCAAGCCCTAATTCTTACCACAGTGCCAAATCCTAGCCTTGGCCACGCCAAGCCCTAATTCTTACCACTGCACCAAATCCTAGCCTTGGCCACACCGCCAAGTCCTAATTATTACCACGACGCCAAATCCTAGCCTTGGCCACGCCGCCAAGCCCTAATTCTTACCACGGCGCCAAATCCTAGCCTTGGCCACGCCGCCAAGACGTAATTCTTACCACGACGCCAAATACTAGCCTTGACCACGCCGTCAAGCCCTAATTTTGGCCTTGGAGCCAAACCTTAGAATTGGCCATGCTAAAACGCCACAGGTGTGGCCATGCCACAACGGCTACTAGCATGCCGCTATGCCACGGCTACTAGCATGCCGCTATGCCACGGCTACTAGCATGTCGCTATGCCATGGCTCCACCAGGCGCTACTATGCCAATGGCGCCACTTCGCTATACTACAAGATATGGCCATAATCAATGGCCACTCTTCCTCATGAGATGCAATCTCAGCCATCCAAGTTCGCCACTGAACTGACGGACTTGCGGCAAGTCTCAGGCAACCCGCTACGCCAGGCGCACTATGCTAATGGCGCCACTTTGTTACAAAACAAAGATGTGGCCATAATCAACGGCTACCCTTCCTCATGAAATGTAAACTCAGCCAATCAAGTTCGCCACCAAACTGACGGACTTGTGGCAAGTTTTAAGCGGCCGACCAAGGCAAGCCTAATAGCATCACATGCTATTTTCCTATGGCAAAGTCTATTGACTTTGACTTGCCACACTATAGCAACCTGCTACACATTTTCCACGAAAACACTCGAGACATCAAACATGTCACAAACTGGGGGATACTCATCGGGTATTGGTCTCAGCGGTTTACAAAAGGCGTGCGGCGTGCAATAAGATTCTTACAATAAAGTGTCATGAAGTAGGACAATTAGTGGTGGTGAAAAGTAGCGGTGTAAACAATTCATTTCATTCATCATGGAAGCGTAATGATCGACGGTTACGAATTCACTTCCTCATCATGGAATCATAACGATGACGGTTACATCGCACCCTATTCTTCCACCACTCAATCGTTTCCACTTCCTACGAGACCAGGGTTTATTTCAATATGACTTGTATAAATAGGCTTCACCTATTTTCACCAAATAATAAGTTTTGGTCGGCAACAATACAATATATAGAAATCACCTGGTAGCTTTCATTGCTAAACTAATTCTGCCGATACAAGTCATAAAACAAACCACACCTTCGTAATCAACTATTCTCGGTCTCAACACTCTCTTCGCTTCCTCCCTAAGACCAACCCTTCTCCTTCACTTTGTGACCAAGTAAGCCCGGAACGGCCATTTCTTGGTTTTAGGCCAGGATTGTACATATTGATCTCTCGAATCAAAGTACTCCTGCAAATACATTGTTTAGAGTTTAGATTCGTTTCTCATCCACACACCCGAAATTACCAAAATTAGCAGAAACAGTTTTCACCCACAAACAATTGGCGACCACAGTGGGAGATTAATCTCTTGGTTGCAATATCAATTTCCAATTTCATTTTTCAATCCCGATCTCAAGATGGTAGAACTCAGTCCTGATCAAGAATAAACCCCAAAACACTAGTGCCGAAATCATACTCAGATTAACGTTCCTTCCAAAGGGCATTAATACGCCACCTATCAACACCAAATGACGAGTAAAATGTTACTCGGGTGTTACACCTCCGATCACCAGAGCCAGAGCCGATGCTGCCACCCCTACGTTTCTTCAAGTGTGACGCTCCCAGTCGTCACTAGAGCTGTTGTCACTCCACCATCAGGAAAAGAAACCGGAGGAGCCAGAAGAAGCCAACCTCTCATTACCATTGCTGATTTGATGGAAATACAAGAAGTTTTTGCTAAGGCTCATACGGACATGGCCACAACTCAAAAGTAGCGAAACAATGAACATCCGAATGATTAGTCAAGGGATTCAGAATTCGGGCATTAGATTGTCATAAACCAAATATGACCGAACATCAATTGGTGGAGTTGTGCATTAATGCTTTCTGGGGACTCTGTTCACAAAACCATGTAATCTATGATGGATCATATGTGTGAGATTTTTATTTCTTCAAGGTGTAGCGCCGAGATATATGTTCAAGCTCTCAGCCGTGTTGCGCTGGCGCTTCGAACTTTGCTCCAGGAGCCGCTTCAAATTTTCACTCCAGAAGCTGCTCCGCTTTAACATTCTCCCCAGAAGCCGCTCCGCTTCCACGTTTCACTTCAGGAGCCGCTTCAACGTCTCACCTCCAGAAGCCGCTCCGCTTCAACGTTTCGCTCCAGGAGCCGCTTCAACGTTCTCCCCAGAAGCCGCTCCGCTTCCACGTTTCACTCCAAGAGCCGCTTCAATGTCTCACCTCCAGAAGCCGCTCCGCTTCAACGTTTCGCTCCAGGAGCCGCTTCAACGTTCTCCCCGAAGCCGCTCTGCTTCCACGTTTCACCAGGTGAGCCGCTTCAACTTCTCACCTCCAGAAGCCGCCCCGCTTCAATGTTTCGCTCCAGGAACCCGTTCAACGTTCTCCCCAGAAGCCGCTCCACTTCCATGTTTCACCTGTGAGCCGCCTAACGTCTCAACTCGTGGCGCTCGCTTCAACGTTTCGCTCCAGGAGCCGCTTCAACGTTATCTCCAGAAGCCGCTTCACTTCAACGTTTCTCTCCAAGATCCGCTTTAACGTTCTCCCCAGAAACCGCTCTGCTTCAACGTTTCGCTCCAAGAGCCGCTTCAACGTTCTCTCCAGAAGTCGCCACTCCTCCCTTTCAAGGTTCGTGATAACAACCAGCCAAGGTTCGTAGTTGTGGTCACTTTTTGATCCATCTCTCCAAAGCCCGTGGTCGTGGAAAGTTTACTCGGTTTCGCATCCAGCTAATCCTTTTGCTTCCATTGACGCCCATGCAATTTTTGCCAACCCATTTTGTTTCCACGAAAATGTAGTCTCTTCGGATCACATCTACTGCCAAGAACTGTTGTTGCTGGTTTGTTGATACCTTCCATAGGTTTACCATAACAACAACAGCTACAAAGGTAATCCATACTTCTCCATATTTTAGTTTCACATGGAAGAAATAATAGAGTCTCCAGTACGGATGCAAGATGATACCTTTATCATGGTCAACTCACCGACCATACAAGATACAAATGTGTAAACCAAACTTGGGGACTGAGGCTCTACACGGAATCCCTTCATTGTCAAAGCTCAGAAGACACGGTCAACCCAAAAGTCATAGCCACGACAAGGTCATCTACTCTTCAAAGGTGTGGAGTAAGGATATCATCACCTCACCGCCCAGAAGGCGTGTGCAACACTTTACGAGGCCCACGACGGATCACAAGCCTACCTAGAGGAAACAATTTCGGTAACCAAAGAGAAGTGCGACTGAGGAATGCTCGTCGCGGTCCATCCCCGACAACAATCAAGCATTCATGAGATAACTCTAGAGACGCGACTGAAACATTTTTCTTGAAGAGACAAAGAGGGAGCCACGATTAACCTACATAACTCTCTCAACGCTACCTCTTCGTTATCCGTAATTTTTCGTCCATGAGATGATTCCAAGAATCCAGGCATCACATCCAGAAGAGTACAATAAGCTTGTATCAAATCCCATAAGCGTGGGTTCAAGGAGATGCAATTAAAGGAGGCTGCATTGGGGGACCCAAGCCTCCTTGTGTTTAGTGAGGTTTGAACGTTAGGGCCACCACCTTACCAAATGAATCCAAAAGGAAGCACATCTTCCACGAGAAAATAGGCTGAGGATAATTACACATGGGGACTACCAACATGGGATGCTTTTCACTCCCATCAACCAGGTTATTTCTGATTTCAACATCATCACTGTCGAAGTTTTACGAGCCGCAGGAATTCCTCAACATGAAGACGTACACGTGCATCAAAGACTCCAAAAGCACGCCCCAGAGATACATTCACAATCCGGCCACGCTATTGGGTCACGTCCCATTTCATACAACAGTTCAAGATCAGAAGATGGTTCAAAGGATGTCGCTTGGAACGAAGACCTTGAAGACTTGATAGTAGCACATCGGCAACAGAACGCTCTCAGCTCTTCTACTTCACACAATGGCTCCAGAAGATTTCAAACATGCAAGCATCCACAACATATCATTGTCGCAATCAAAAAGTCTAGGTACCAAATAACCTAAAGTCAAGGATGAACCAGCAACGCAACCACAATCTCCAAGATTAGCCCTGACATTATTTCACTGGAGAGGTAAATATTTTGAAATTCACTGGAGAGGTAAGATACTCGTTCTTCTGGAGTCAGAACCTTCTTACACATTCTGGAGAAGATCGATGGTATTGTTGGGTGGATACATACGAGAGCACCTACCTTGAGTTGTCCTGGTTTGCCTTGTTGTTGATTATAACTACTGGAGATTGCTTTGTTGCCATTAATGCTCGCTCTACCACCGCTAAAAAATGACGAAGAGGGGTCAGATGCTGCAGATGAAAGCACGAAGCCGGACGAACAACAAAAACAAAAGAGGGTCAATACCCCTTTTCATACGAACGCAATTTCTAGAGTTTGAACAGAATAAGGATTCCTTATTGCTCCATGAACGGTAATAGATGACTAGGCGCACCACACTCATGCTCCATAGCCGAACAAGTAGTGTGTCAATATCTCCGCTCCATGACGGAACCAAAGAAAGCGCCAAAGACGAGGAACATCGGCCGCTCAACCTACAACGCTCCATGGCACCAAAGACTCGTGGTCAAGCCAACTCTCCATGGCTCCAGCACTCCGTATTCAAGCCAACTCTCCATGGTTCCATCACTCCGTGGTCAATCCAACTCTACATGGCACCAGCAGTCCGTGTTCAAGTCAACTCTCCATGGCTCCAGCACTCCGTGGTCAAGCCAACTCTCCATGGCACCAGTACTCTGTGGTCAAGCTAACTCTCCATGACTCCAGCACTCCATGGTCAAGCCAACTCTCCATGGCTCCAGCACTTTATGGCTAAGTTAGCGCCACCATCACCATTTGGTAGCCGAAGTACCAGCGTCATATTTTCACTATTCCATGGACTAAAGCCAGTTTTACCATTCCATGGACTGAAGCCAGTTTCCACCATTCCATGGAGTGAAGCCAGTTTCCACCATTCAATGGACTGAAGCCAGTTTCCACCATTCCATAGACCGAAGCCAGTTTCCATCATTTCGCGGACTGAAGCTAGTTTCCACCTTCCGTAGCCAGCCAAAGCAGCGCCATCTTAGCCGTTCGAAGCTGCGCCATCTCCACCAGCCAAGGAGGCGCCATCCCGGCGGTTCAAAGCAGACGCCATCTCCATACGTTCCGTGACCTAGCCAGCTAGCGCTATTCACTGATTCACGGACCAAATTGCAGTGCCATCTCTTTTAATCAATAGCCAAAGCTGCAGCGTTGATGCCAATACCCCATGGCCTAGACAGAATTACGTAGAGCCGCCAACACATAGATCACAGATTCCTCATGCCTTCTGATCGCTTTCGTAAGCGTCAAAAATAATTTCACTTTCTTACTCACTAAATATAAATGAAGTACAAGGTAAGGAAGAGTTCGCTTCCACAAAGAGGCAATTGTTGTTATGCGATTTTCAGAATTACTGAACTAAGGGGGATGTTTGTTGTTTTAATGAAATACTAAAGTAAAAATAAAATAAAGCAAAGCAAATAATTGGAATAATCAATAGAGAAAAGATATTGGTCACGGGATAATATCATTCACAAACATGTATTTTCATCAATGATTAGAATTGATAATTTAATCTCTCATTTACTAAAAGTCCTAAGATACCTTGATCGCAAGGATATCCCGCTAATTCCCTGATTTCATCACAACCACATTAAAAGATGCATATGTGAATTCTTCCTAGAAAGCAACCTAAAGTGTAAAAGCACAATTAAGTTTAACTCCCTCAAAGCAATAAGTTCTATGAAATAAGACTAATCAATGCAAACGAACGTGTAAAGCACTAATCCGTTTTAACAAAAGTTATGATTCACTTGTGACTAGTAGGATATATCACTACCAAAGACTACCCACAATTATGCTACTTAGAATCGGTGATAAACAACTTTTCGTATTGAAAACCCTAATATAGCTCTAGAGATGAATGTAAATCAGATTGATTCCGGACTCAACCAAACAAACAATCAAATCATATAACACTATTAATTGTGAATCACAAACAATAAAGTATTGAGACAAAACTAATTTATTGAATCATAAAACATATTGAGAAGTCAACTTTATCCCATAACCAATAATAATTGTTTAGCTACTCATAGCTATGGAGTTCATCATAAAAATGTTAATTGAAAAGAATAAGATGAACAAAAGCAAACCCTAGAAGCGTAAACAAAGCGGCTCTCCAAAGTTCCAAGAATAAAACGTCATCTCCAAAGTTGTAGAAGACTTTCCTTTAAATTGCTCTCTTGTTTCCAAAATTAGGTCTAGTCTTCAAAGTCCATTAGATGAAAATCCACTAAGCCCATAAGTGATAGAAACCCATGTAGAAAATATGCCCAAAAACTGTCGCAGGAAAACTGGTTTTGTGGCCGGAATTTGGCTGAATCCCAAGACCTAGTATCTCGTGACCTAAGAAAGTCCACCTTGGTCACCGGTCAACCGAGTCAACTCGGCCAAGGCTCAGCCAGTCAAATCGGGCAGTCTAGTTACCCGAAGTCAACCCGTAGTCCGAACTAGATTGAGTCAGTTAGCCAAACATATGAGTCAGGTATGGCTCAGTCAGACTCACTTGGGCATAGGCTATTTTGCACAAACCTGAGTTGTTGCAATCTTGCATAGGCCATCCCCAGTGTTGCACCAACATGGCGCTTCACAACCTGCACTATCATTAGTCTGCCAACCTCATCCACATTGTAGTTCATATTTCATCTCCATACTGCAACTTCACATACCTTCTCCGCTTCAACTCGACTGCAAGACCTCAGTCTCAAGCCACTTCCTGCAACATCACACAACTCCACCACCTACAATCTGATTTACTCACTGCATCATTATCTCCAGCCATCACCCTTGTACCAGAGCCACACCAACTGTATCATTATTACCATCCATTCCACCAGCATATCAACATCTCATTCAGGCCAACCAGTTCAGTTCCATCACCAGTTTCATCAACTCAGCACCAACAACACTCTTAGTACTCAGCTCTAGATTGCAAACTCAACATCAGCTACTTTTGAACCTTCTGCAGCCATCTGCGATTCACATACACAAAGACCTAACATACATCTACACCACATAGCTTCATCATTGTCACCGAGCCACACACACCATGTTGAATTGGGCCTTAGTCGCAATCGCTGGCTTCCTAACATTCATCTATTTATTTGAATCTCAGTACCAACACCACTATCTCCTCCCTGCAATCTCAGACCTGTATTTCACCTCCATTCTTCGGCATTGCAACTTCATTCTCTCCCTGGCTCACTGCACACAACTAGCTTGCACCTCAAATCCATTTCAGTTCAGTGCCAACATCAAATACCACGTTGACTTCTCCGCAACTCTTAGCCACTGCAGTACCCATTTTCTGCAGCAGTTTACTTATCCGTAACCACCAGTAGCACCAACACATAAACAAAGAAGACCATCGATTCCATTGTAGCTCCAGCTGCAAATTCCTTGCCTTGTCCACCATTGTCATGATCAGCTGCAACACAGACTCGTTCTCCTCCTCGGCTCATTGCCACAATCAAACCTATTTTATCACAACAAAGACAAACCTCTGTGTCCATTGCTTTGCTCGCATTCCGCAGCCTTCAATCTTCGCTGCGAAACAACTCAATATCTCAAGCTTTGTGACACATACCACTAGCATCAGTAGCATATTGCCAGACAAGCCATCCCTTCTGCCAGCAACCACCAGTTCGATATATAAATTCTCCATTTCCATCTCAATTGAACTGAGACAACACCACCTTCGCTTCACCTGTGAAATCTTGTCTTTACCAACACCAGCACAAACCCATAATACCCATCTCTCGAGATTCATCACCATCATCTTCGCTTCCAACATCACCGCTTCTTCACCTGAGTCCATTTGACCAGCTGCAACGAACCCCAATTCCAACAGCAACAACCCATTAAATCTTCACCACCAGCACTTTCTCATCCACAATTACCACCAGAGACTCGATCTCGAGACAAACCCATGTCTTAATTCACCACAGACCCAGCATTTCATCATTCCTCAACTCCAATTCGAACCTCAGCTGCAGATCATTTCCTCCATCTTGAACTCCATCGAACCCATTAACAATTCTTCCTCAAAATCGACAAGAACTTCATCCGTTAATCCCCTGAATTTCATCTTCAATTTCGTCCAATACCCATTGTTCCCGAGTCAGCAGACGCTCAAATCAAACCCATCTTCTACTTCTCTCGATCCGAAACTTTGGGAACCCTAATTAGATTTTGGGAAGAAAACAAGACAGGTTAATTCCAAATCCCTAATATTCTCATCTTCTATTCTTCATATGATCCTTATCTCACCAGCAGACAACCAATTCTTCAAAATCTCCATCACTTTCTACCAAAAGCTATGCCGCCATCCTCTAACCATCTCTGAAGTTTAGGCAAATGATCGAGAGAAATTGTCTCTCTCGATTTTACGGTAGATGCAATAGATAGCTAAAATGATATAGGCACCTGCTTGATGTTAAAGGCTAACCAGTTGATCTTCTTTGCATCACAATCCTACTGAACCGACAAGCTTAATCATTCCTTTTGCTCATAACTCTCGTTGGATGTCTGAATAGCCTCATTCTTTTCGCAACTAGCTTCGCTTTTCGCTTCTCTTCAACATGACGAGAAGAAACCAAAATTCCAGCGAGTTCCACTTCTTTTTGCTTTAATGGCTCCAAAACACCTATAAAACTCAAAATCATACATAAGATACATAATTTACACGACAATAGCAAAGAAAGCATAAATACTATATATAAAATTAGGTGTTTTACAACACCTATCACCTTCCACTAAAGGTTAGTTGAATTTCCTCGACAATCTCTTCACGTCTTGCCCTTTCGATTTTACTCTTGTCTGTCACCATCTCATGCTTACCCTGCAACAATGCCACTGTTATGTGCTAAGCAGGGGACTTAATGTTGATGGTGGTTTTTAGCTTAGGGTTGAAATCGTAAAACCTTACATATGATGTGACGTCACTCTGTAAGGAAAAAGGTGTCGTGAGTGCTAACCTCTCCACCGGCATATTTATTGAGCCGTTCAATATACTTACATGAAATTTATCCAGATCGGTAATGTAGCAACCATCCTGCATGTTCAGAAATTTCTGCGCCGCCTATATTCACTTAATATAAGTTCCTTTGAATGCTTTCTATGCTATGTTCTCCTACCGAACCCTTAATGTTGATATGGCATGACGATTTGTGTTCACTCGCAGCAGAGTAGCACGAATTTCCAAGTATCAAGGATAAGGTCTTTGCATAAGGTATTCAATCATAAAAAACATGCTGCTCTCTGGCAATGAACTTAAAAGAACTCTATGTTAACATATAGAATTCAATTAATTGACCCGACTAACTTGCAAAAGTTAGGGTTTTGCGCTCGCAGATATCGACCTGTTTGTTTAAATTAAACCTAGGCAAACTAGGTAATTAATCCGCCATGGATTAGCAGTGTGCAAACCTTGCTCGTAATCAAAAACAGGAGCCGTAGTAGCAAAGGGAGGCGTGGCCATGTCTTATGCCAATCGGGCGCCACTTTCCATTGGCCACGCCCTTCCTAAACTGCCCTATTTTCCGACCAATCGTGTCGCCTCAAATTATCCAAGCGCACATAAGTTGTGGCTGAGCCCATACTTGCCGGCCCCACTTCCCATCGACCAATCAGGTCACTCTAAAGCTGCCACACTCACCAGAAGTGTAGCCACGCCCATGCTTGGCCGAGATTCTCTTTCAATCGACCAATCAGTCGCTTAAAGCCGCCACACTTTCACTGTATGTAGCCGCGCCTTATTTTTGGCCGGCCCCTTTCCTCGGCCAATCAAGTCGCTCCAAACTTGCCACTTTACATTAAAGGACAAATGCACCCTGCCGTGCCACCATACTAACTGGCAAGCCAAACGCGCCTTACCACAATAACATATTGATCGGCATGCCAACATGCCACTCTTCCGCAGAAGATGCCACTTTAGGCTTGGCCACGCCGCCAATCCCTAATTCTTACCACGGCACCAAATTCTAGCCTTGGCCACGCCGCCAAGCCCTAATTCTTACCACGACGCTAAATCCTAGCCTTGGCCACGCCGCCAAGCCCTAATTGCCATGCCGCCAAGCCCTAATTCTTACCACGGCGCCAAATCCTAGCCTTCGCCACGCCGTCAAGCCCTAATTTTGGCCACTTGAGCCAAACCTTAGCTTTGGTCATGCTATTAACGCTGCAGTGTGGCTATGCCTAACAGCCATTACTAGATGCCGCTATGCCATGGCTACTAGCATGCCGCTATGTCGCGGCTACGCCATTAGCATGCCGCTATGCCACTGGCATGCCGCTATGTCATGGCTCTACCAGGCGCTACTATGCTAATGGCGACACTTCGTTATACAACAAGATGCGGCCATAATCAATGGCCACTCTTCCTCATGAGATGCAATCTCACCATCCAAGTTCGCCATCGAACCGACTTGACTTGCGGCAA
Source organism: Papaver armeniacum (assembly GCA_023531295.1). Lineage (NCBI taxonomy): Eukaryota > Viridiplantae > Streptophyta > Magnoliopsida > Ranunculales > Papaveraceae > Papaver > Papaver armeniacum. The sequence goes on from JAJJWW010012189.1 coordinate 97,019, forward strand.
GTCCTGTAACTCATACGCCAGCGCCACTATGCTAATGGCGCCACTTTGTTACACAATAAAGATGTGGCCATAATCAACGACTACCCTTCCTCATGAGATGTAATCTCAGCCATTCAAGTTCGCCACCAAACTGACGGACTTGTGGCAAGTTTTAGGCGGCCGACCAAGGCAAGCCTAATAGCATCACAAGCTATTTTCCTATAGCAAAGTCTCTTGACTTTGACTTGCCACACATAGCAACTTGCTACACGTTTTCCATTTAAAAACACTCGAGACATCAAACATGTCACAAACTGGGGGATACTCATCGTGGTATTGGTCCTGGCGGGTTACAACGTGGCGACGTGCAATGCGCCCGTTACAATAAAGTGTCATGAAGCAGGGGACAATTAGTGGTGGTGAAAAGTAACTGTAAACAATTCATTTCATTCATCATGGAAGCGAATGATCGATTTGCCATACACGAATTCACTTCCTCATCATGGAAGCATAACGTTTATCGGTTACACGTTACCCTATTCTTCCACCACTCAATCATTTCCACTTCCTACGAGACCAGGGTACGTTTCAATATGACTTGTATAAATAGGCTTCACCTATTTTCACCAAACAATAAGTTTTGGCCTGAAACAATACAATATCTAGAAATCACCCGGTAGCTTTCCATTCTCGCAACTACCTACTTCCGATACAAGTAATAAAACAAACCACACCTTCGTAATCAACTATTCTCGTCTCAACACTCTTCGCTTCCTCCCTAAGACCAACCCTTCTCCTTCACTTTGTGACCGGGCAAGCCCGGAACGGCCATTTCTTGGTTTAGGCCAGATTGCATGCATTGATCAATCGAATCTAAAAGTACTCCCGTGCAAAGACATTGTTTAGGGTTTAGATTGCTTTCTCATCCACACACCAAATTACCAAAATTAGCAGAAACGGTTTTCACCCACAAACAACAGGGAAGAAGAGTTTTATCGGGTATGATTTTCTAAACTTGGGGAGATTGCGTGTGGCTGGAGAAATTAAACACAACATGTAAGGTGATGGAAACATGTTAGAACAATTCTGTTCAACAGATGCGTGGAAAAGAGATAGAAGGAAAGAATTCCCCGTAAAGAGTAAAGAAAATATTCTCGAGATGATCATCATTATTGTGAGAAGATACGACATTAAAATCTAGATGTTTCTCACCTGTTTGGTATATAAAGGCCTTTGGGATGTCAGGAAGGGGGTACGGAGAGTCTGGGGAAGAAATTGAGAGCTAGAATCAAGACAATTGAAGGTTGTAGGAAAATATTTTCTACTGCTGCAACCAAGAACATAGAGAACAAAGGTACGCTGAAGTGAGTCGCAGAAGTTGTCGCAGTTTAACCACAAAAGTCATATATTGTTTATCATTCACTTGCGAAACCTTCACCACACTGCCTTTAAGCAAATTTTTAATCAGAGATTCAGCCGTTTAAATACCTTAAATGATCGCAGTAATAACATTTGTAAGCAATTTTTGATTATTTGAATACAATGTTTAATCCAATTTTCTCCATTTTTCGATGCATGAGTAGCTAAGTTTCTTTTCTAGGGTTGGGAGGAAGCTATTTTCTTGATGATTTTATTTAAAAAATTATTTTCTTTATCACATTTACTCCCCTTTTGTGCTAATAATTCCTTAAAATCATCTCTTCTTTGCATGCCTCATTTAAATTGTTTTAAATAGTTTTATACTATTGATTTTTTATAGGCGAGGGAGAATTAGGCCAATATTAATGACAGAGTCATAAAAATAGAGCTTGTAACGTTTTATCCTCCAAGGCGTGAGATTGAGTTCAAAACTGCCTTGAGTAATTTGGAGTATTGTGTAGAAGTTATAATTAGTGAATTTGCAACATAAAAATAGTGGGTTCCCAACCCTAGTTCTCCATCTCTTTTAACAACAAAAATTTAATTAGTTTATTTTTATTTAGCGTATTTTCTTTTATTTGTCTTGAACCAAACCTTTGAAAATAGTCCGAGTAACGAATTCTTACTTCCACTCTAAAAACTACATAAGTTTTTGGCGCCGCTGCTGATAGGATCGGGAGATGCCTATGTAATAACCGCAATCGCACGGTGTCTAACTAGTAGACAGAGGCAAGTACGGGTCGCTCCTACGAGGAGCGGTGGAAACATCGTTATCGCATCACTAATAATCGAAATGATGTTCTTGAGATTTTTATAATTGAGAAACGTAAAAAGAAATAATAAAATTAAAGTAAACTAACAAAGTGAACTCGCAATGAGAGAGCCGGTAACCAGGGTCTATGGCATCCACTACTATTTATATTTCGCACCGAAAAGAATTCAAATCAAATTTATGTATACGTCTTTGTTCTATTGCAACACCTATTATTGGTATATGTTTTTGATCATAAACTCGCATCTCCTAAGTATAGCCCATCAAATTAGCTAAGCATGACCTATCAAATTATAATGACGAGGAAATTATCGAAAACATAATTTATAGATTCACAATTTTCATTTGCTTTGCCTAAGCATAACCCATCAAAAGATTTAACCTAAGCATGGATTATCAAATACTAACAAATACAATTGCAAACTATATGAATTTATGAATAGAGGCTAATGTATCATACGGGGCTTCGGTGATGCAACAACTCATATTCTAATAAAATCGATAAATATAAGTATAGACTTGAAGATTCATTTTATAGCCTAATACCAAAATAATTCCAATTTATTTTCATGATGGTCTATGCTTGAAATAGCTTTATCCATGAAACCCTAGTTACAAAAATCTTAGCAAAACATGGCTTTCTCAAAATCCATAAACATATTAGAAAGAATCAATCACTAATCAAAGCGAAAATGGAGAACACAAAAACTGCAAACCCTTGTAGACGGCGTCCGTCGCCGCCAGCCTCTGTTCCTTTCTCCTCTTCTTCGCCTGGTTTCGGCTCTCTCGCCCAAAAGAGCTCCCAACCGGCCTCCTTCACTTTTCTGTTCGTTTTCCTTCATATAGGTCCTTCCTCCAGTCTAACATAAGACCTAGCAACATTCTCCAAGGCCCAGTCCGTTCGGGTCCATACAAGCTCCGATTAAAGACCTACTTTCCATACTCAATGGCCAGTCCGTTAACCCAAATTTGCAACTTCTCCGACCATCTAAACACCTTCGTCCCACCGATCTTCTCCATCGATTACCATTTTTATCTCCTGAAAATTACTCAGCCATCCATCTCAACACTCGCCACATGCCTAGCACTTTCTTTTCTCTCTTGAGAATTAATACCGACGACCAAACCCCATATGAAGCTTCACCCAGTTCTTGTCGATCGAACCTCACTTCGAAATTCGAATAGCTCCATTCTCGCTCATCTCATCAAGCCACTCTGTCTTCGAAATCGCAGACAAATCCCAACACCGTGGCACAACCAACTACGTAAATCATCACCAATACACCGGGGCCGACTACCCCAAGATCTGGTTGATGCAGAGAATCCATCGATTGCACACGGATCCCATTTATCAAGACCATTCAACCTTGGACGGCATCATGTTGGAGTTTTGTTTAAACTCTAACTACAAAGTCTTGGTCTGTTGATCATGTGTTAGTGGATTTGCATAAAATTCACACGTACAGTTTTAGTCATTGGTCTGTTAAAGATAATGGCCGCTGGCTCCACCAGAGGGAAGTGTTGTCCTAGTATCTAGGAGCTAAAAGTGCAACATGCACCTTAGTGGAATTAATCCCGTAGTGTTTTGTAAGCCATCGTGGGTGTCCCGGTAATTAGGATCACCGCTGTTGCGAACATGCTTGTGTTAGTTGAGTTAGTGTTGGTTAATCGAGTCAAGTACTGTAGCCTATAAAGGCAATGTTTTCTTGTTAATGAAAACAGTGAGAATCCAGTAAACACAATGTAGCACTCTCTATCAAGCTAGCGTGTTCTTCCTCTCTCGCTCTCTCTATACCTTGATTTTCATCATGGTATCGTGAGCTAGGTAGAGAGAGAGGTGTTAGTAAAATTTGAGAGAGGATAGGTGATTAGAGAGAGTGTCTGTAGTTTATTTCATTGTGTTTTTGATTGAGTTTCTTTGTGTGTCAAAAGAAGTTTGAAGTCCGATCCCTGATAAAACACGGTGTGATTGGTAGGAGAATTACCAATATGCAAGGAGTTGTTGCAAACTTGGGCTAGTGAAGGTAGCAAGATAGAGGAGTTGAAACTGCACTGAAGCTGTTCGGTGAAATGCCTGTGAGAAAGAGGCTTGAATTTCAGAGGTGCTCATTATCTGCTTGAAGGTAATCCTGTAAGTAAAGTAGGATTATTTGGATATGGTTTCATGTTTAATTGGCAAGCATGGGAAAGAGCTACAGGAAAGAGGCAGCTCTAGCTTGTTAAAGAATGGTTTGGTGATACAATAGATTGTATCGTATGACCGAAGTAATGGTCTCGTTGATGTGGAGTTTGTCTCCATGAGTGAAACCATGATGTGGAGTTTGTCTCCGTGTATGAAACCTAACGTCTTAGCTTTGAGGAAGCCGAGTAAACCTAAATCTAAGTTTTGCAAAGCTCTGCTTTTCCGTAAATGTTAATAGTTTGGTTATGCCCATCAAGTGGTGTTGGATTTTAATTGTATGGGTCGCAGTTAAAGTGTTGTAACTTGTTTTTTTTTGAGTCGCATGATGTGTTTTACGTTGTCCCTCAGATGTGAGTTTTATAACTCAAAGAAGAAGGGTGAACGGTGAAGATAGCAGACTCGTAACATGGAGATGTCTAATATAGTTTGGTTTTTGGATGTCTCCGTAAGATGGTCTTGAGGTTCCAAGTTGCGGCAAGAGATATGATATGATATGTCCGGGAAGTCATAGGTACCGTAAGTGAAGTAGGTTGGCCGTGATAGAGCCATGTTATGATAAGATATGTCGGGGAATTCATACGATATCTACAAGTGTAGTAGATAGGTTCCAAATGAAATGGAATCGGGGTATGCTCGTAGAAAAAGGCGTAAGGGTAATGTCTTTGCTAGCTATCATGGAACGTCATATGAAGTTTGTTATTGTAGTTTGAGTTTTGGGAGGCGGTTGGAGTTTTGTTTAAACTCTAACTACAAAGTCTTGGTCTGTTGATCATGTGTTAGTGGATTTGCATAAAATTCACACGTATGCTTTTAGTCATTGGTCTTTAGCATAATGGCTGTTGGCTCCACTCGAAGTGGAAGTGTTGTCCTAGTATCTAGGAGCTAAAAGTGCAACGTGCACCTTAGTGGAATTAATCCCAGGTTTTGTAAGCCATCGTGTGTCCCGGTAATTAAGATCATCGGGTCGTTGCGAACATGCTTGTGTTAGTTGAGTTAGTGTTGGTTAATCGAGTCAAGTACTGTAGCCTATAAAGGCAATGTTTTCTTGTTAATGAAAACAGTGAGAATCCAGTAAACACAATGTAGCACTCTCTACTGTTTCCGCGTGTTCTTCCTCTCTGCTCTCTCTCTATACCTTGATTTTCATCACCTTCACTAGCCCAAGTTTGCAACAACTCCTTGCATATTGGTAATTCTCCTACCAATCACACCAAATGGAACATCAGATCGACTTCAAACTTCTTTTGACACACAAAAGAAACTCAATCAAAAACACAATGAAATAAACTACGTAACACTCTCTCTAATCACCTATCCTCTCTCGAAATTTTACTAACACCTCTCTCTCTACCCTAGCTCTGATACCATGATGAAAATCAAGGTATAGAGAGAGAGCAGAGAGGAAGAACACGCGGAAACAGTAGAGAGTGCTACATTGTGTTTACTGGATTCTCACTGTTTTCATTAACAAGAAAACATTGTATTTATAGCTGCGATTTCTGACTCGATTAACCAACACTAACTCAACTAACACAAGCATGTTCGCAAACAGCAAAGGATCCTAATTACCAGACACACGATGGCTTACAAAACACTACGGGATTAATTCCACTAAGGTGCACGATGGCTTAGATTTAGGCTTTACTCCGGCTTCCTCAAATCGCAAAGACGTTAGGTTTCATACACGGAGACAAACTCCACATCATGGTTTCACTCATGGAGACAAACTCCACATCAATGACCATTACTGGGTCATACGATACAACCGTATCACCAAAACCATTCTTTAACAAGCTAGAGCCGCGCTCTTTCCCTCGCCGCTCTTTCCCCGCCGCTCTTTCCCCTTTGCCAATTAAACATGAAACCATATCCAAATAATCCTACTTTACTTTACAGATTACCTTCAAACAGATAATGAGCACCTCTGAAATTCAAGCCTCTTTCTCACAGGCATTTCACCGAACAGCATCAAACTCCATTATCTTCTCTGCTTTCATCTGGAGTTCCATCGACCTCACAGCTCTCCAGTTTCATCTGTTGTTGCTTAGATTTCTTTGGAGTGCTAGCTGCCATTTTCCTTCCACGTCCCAACTCGGCCACAACCACTCACTGCCTACAATGGATACGACCCATTACTACAACCACCGTAAACTCAGACCAGACAACAACGCCTATATCTATCTTCTCTTCATCCAACTACAGCCACCATTCATTTGCATTCCGCTTCTCAAGGACAACTACCATCAAATCCATACAATTCGTATCCCCAAGCTCAATCGAACCCATTGATGTTGATGTTGTTAACTGCCGGCAGAAGTGATAAAATCCCTTGTTTCCTCGGCAATAAAATTCAGGCCAAACTAGCCAGACTCGAGCAAATACCCCCATACACTCCATCATGTCTGCCCTCATCCATGAAGAACAACCAACTCCAATACTGAGCTTTGACTCCTTCAACATCAAAGTAGACCACCAGAAAACCATTATTGTTGCTTTTAAAACCCCAAATTCAATCGATGCCAAGAACCCCAACCCTCAACTGTATCTTCCACTAAACTTGACTGCATTTTCTATCTTCTAATGCTCCGGACCAAGAACTTAGACTCCGGCGAAGAGAGAACAGCAGATGTAGCAGCTGCTTGGATGATGACGAATTGTTTCATTGAAGACGATGCCTCCTGTCTCTATTAAAAAATATGCTACTGAGTGGAAAAGAAAATTTCTTGTTTTTTCTTTTGATGAGAACGAAGTATATGCTGATGACAAATCACTAGTGAAATGTGGTAATAAAGTTTCCACGTCTCAATTCCTTGTTTCATTCTCTTGCCGCGAAATGACATCAATGCCGCTGATAAATAGAAATTACCAGGCCAGCCACATTCGGTTGGTCGCAAACACCATTTAACCATTTTAACTGTTTATTCTTCGGATGATCGAATTTGCTAGTACTTTCTATAAAAGTACTAAAATAGTGTTGTTAGCCAAAATATTGAGTCCTAGACAATATAAATATGGGTATAAAATGTAGCACATACGTGCTTATCAGCTGCCAGGACTGATAATTGTTATTTTTAGTTTCTATTAAATTTGTAAATATTAGGATAGTTTAGAATTTTATTGTTCATTTATTTATTATTTTATTCTATTTCTATATTTTACTTGTGTATCTTTCTATTTTTGGTGAGCAGGATAACTTGGCATAAAAGGGGAAGAAAAAATTTTCTGCCAAAAAGGTAAGTAAGATAACCCAAGATTTTATTTGTTAGATATTCATTATTCTGGTAAATATTCAAATTAGCAAAAATTCTTATTCTCTAGATTTTTATTTTATTGTACATAATTAGAATAGGATTTTATTTTATTCTTGTAGTTAGATATTTATTATAATCTTATTTTCTTTATTAAAAAAATAAATAAAAAAAATACACGTGCACACACCAATTGCATCTTCCGCACCGATTCTAGGAAAACACGTGGTTTAATAAGGTGAACCCTCTGGGAGTTATCATCCGAAACACCACAAACCTTAGCCTAGTACCGTTGACCAGTCTTTGACTGTAGGTATATTCTGCTTAAGGTAACCTGAACCTACCTATTTTAGTCGACCCTGCATTTGCATGTGCACAGAAAATGTCGAGCTGGTATTATAAAGACCAATACAATGAATATCCGACGGAATTTCAAAATGGACATTACTACTTTGACCATAGTGTGTACAGTGGTTGGGAACACCAACCTTTTCAAGGTTATGGTTCAAACCATGGTGAGCCAAATTACTATCCGCATGCGTACGGGTCATACGAGCAAGAAAATAAGAAATATCATAGCACTAGTTCATCGTCTTTGGATGACTTAATTAAACAGTTAAAAACTAGTCCTTATTATGATCCATTTGTTCCAATTCTTCGTCTAGAAGAGTCTCTCAAGATATTAGCTGATCATTCTGGTCCTATTCTTCCTTTAGAAGAGTCTCCCAAGATAATAACTGAAAACACAGATAGGTTTACGTTAGAGACAAAAGAAAGAATTTCTCGAAATAATCTTAATTTCCAATATAGTGTTCCCAATACCACCCTTGAAAATGAGGATAGTTATTATTCACCTAATCAAGATGACGAGGTTAGAATTGGAAACACTACCTGTTTGGATAAGGTTCGATCATCTTCATGTTATTATGATGATGATAAGGATAGTGTTGATGAAGAATATGAAACATGTAAGCATAGTGATAAAGAATTTATCACTCCAAATGAGCTTCATGATGAAAATATTATCTCTGATTCAAATCCTAATAATTTTAATGATTACTCACCAATTCAAAAGGATGAGGATTTGACTAGAGATACCACTGTTTTAGATGATGAAATATTAGTTCGTGATCCTTTGGCCTGCAATATGCTTGACAAACCATTATTTGATGAACATTTCAATGAATCGGAGGAAGTAACTATGATTAACACCTTAGTTGATGAGTCTTTGCTAGAAACTCTCTGATAATCCTTTATATGATTGTGATGATGGTTTAGAGGAATGAGTTTATCCTGAGACTAGTGTTTTAGAGTCAAGCGATTCGGAAACAATAATCTCTCGTTGAGGATTATAAAAGTGTAGAACCACCTGATTACAACCTAGAAGAAATAAAAGACCATTTTCCTAAATCTGATAATTTAGAAATTAAGGAAATCGTGACAAGTTTATCCAAGGATATTGACAACTCTAGGTTTGGGGGTGAATATCATTCTCCCCGTGGTTTACCCTTGACTCCTGTAAAGGTACCTAACTTGGGACTTGACGTATGTGCCTCAACCATCATAAGAGACTATCTTCATATTCGTTTTCCTGAACCTAGTTATATCCAGAAAGAAACTCAGTTGATACAAACCCATCCTCTGGTTGATGTGGTTGATCCGGTCCATGATACCATAATTGACTTGGTTGTCCCACCAAAATTTTATTTACCAAATGTGGAAGTATCTCAATTTGAAATGTGTCATTATATAGTTTTTAGAACTCGGCCTAATTATTTTAGGAAATTAGAATCGTCGGCACATTTTCTTAAGAATGACCACCATTATGGTCAGTTGTGTGAGCCAAGTCTGATTGACTTTAAGGACCCGCAATTATTCAGTTCCAACAATCCACCACTATCATGCTTAAATCATTCAACATTTCTCTATAATACTTTTCTCATTAGCACAAGACGATTTAGGACACGGGTACGTCTCAGATGATAAAGCTTTATAATCAATAAAATTCTCAAAATACTAATAATTCTACCCATTTAGATGCTGGTCTCTAATTAGAAAATAATTACAAAGAAAGCAAGCATGAGGACATATGAATAAAACTATTATCGTTAACGCACGAGAATATAGGACAAGGATAAAGTATTATTAAAAATGAATTGAAATCTCTAACACATAATAGGGTTTCATGAGTAACCCTAGTGAAGAGATTACTCCATTACAAAAGAAAAGAAGAAGAAAAGAAAAATGAAAACTCTATTATTTCTGCTCTGGACTACGGACCCCGGACCTCTTCCTTTTCCATATGCTTCAACCAGTATTTATAGTTTTCAAAGGAACCCACTTTCCTTTTTCATATTCACTACCACATCATCATCCACTGAAAGTATGCCATGTGTCAAATAATATAAAAATTCTCCAATCAAAATGCGTCATGTGTCAAATACTGCAATAAATATCTTAATTATTATTTCCAACCATAAAGAATAATATATTCTATCCCAAATATTCATATATTCCATTACTCCACATCATAAAGAAATATTTTCTTCATTAAACAAAATATCTTCAAATATCTTGCACATAGTCTCCACACGTCGTGGCACACTTCTACACACGCCCATATCCAAATAATTGGCCCAATAATTCTTCATGTTTCCTTTTGGGCTTAACCCATTAAATCATTTCATTTCTCCAGCACTCCGCATTTTAGTCCATAGAGATTTATTTTCTAAAAACCGCAAAATAAATAAAATCATCAAATATGTACAAAATAAAGAACCAAATAAATGTGAATTTGAGTTGTAAATATGTAAGAATTAAGCACTTATCACACCCCCCAAACCTACATTTTAGTAGTCCTCGAGCAAAAGAAAAATAAGAATCCTAAATCACTATCGCAAGCATCGCGATTGCACTTAGCGTGCGCAACAAGTCTTTAAACCCCTAGGTGGCCCTAGTGGCCAAGTTATAGTCTCAAGAGGATTTACAAGAGGTGTACCCACAAAACCTTTACTCCAAATTGGTCACAAGTATTCAAAGAGCTATGAGGACATACTTATTCTCAACCTATCGCTAAGTAACTAGAATGCAAGGGAAATCAAAGGTATCCGCCTACACTTGAATAAAGAATTTGGGGAGAGACATCCTCTCTACACCGGATAAAGAGATATCCGCTCTACATCCTGGATAAACATTATGAGACACATCTTTACACTGGATAAGATTAGAGAGAAATAAAATGAGAGGGACATCCGCCACGTACTCGGAATAAATTATGTGTGATGAGTCGAACCTGTCTTCTTTAGAAAGATCTTGTGTCAGATGGAAAGCGGACTAACAAAGCAACCAATATGCATTTCTCTTCGGCTCTTACTCATAATGCTCAGTAGAAACAACGTCTTCTTCAGCTTCAACTGTTGATGATAAACTCTCGAACCTCTTAGAACCTTGAGAATTAACTTTTCTCCTCAATTTCTTCTTACTTGAAACTTCTTTATAGATTTATCTTCTTCTCCATGGCCTTATTGAACAAAAGGTAACTACAAAATTTAAATGTAACTATTATTTATTTTTCGCATTTTTTTTTGAAACGCAATAATAACAAGACTAATATTTACATGGCCATGAGAGAAGCACTTGGATCTTCGCAACTTGTAATGTATTGGTATCATGAACTTCAACAACTTACATCGTGTTCTTTGCTCTTGTAACTTCTTATACCTAGGTCGTCAACTTTGATTTTGAATTCTGCTTTACTTTTTATTGTTGTTTATAAACCTTAAACGTCTTCAACTTTCTTCATAGATTGATGATGATAAGTTTCCACTAAGAGATAATCGTAATCCAGTAACTAAGATTACATTGGAGGTTTCTTTGTCTTTTTGGCATTTCCTTCTGACCTATTTGTCTTTCCATCATGGATGGTTAGGTCCATCACGATTACCCTCTAAAAGGTAAATTTTCTCTCCTGAATGTTAATGATCTCAATGTCTTTTTCTCTAATGTCTCACTAGAATGTTATCCCTAGCAATTCGAATTTCCATCTTTTCGGTGAGAAACAGTATGTAAACTTAGCTAACCGAATACTATGTGACACTAGAAGTTTAATAATGCAACTAAAAAGTTTCTCCCATTTGGGTACCCTTCTTTTCACAAGTTGGAACCGGGTCACAAGTTACTTTGGGATCCAAGGTATAACCGAGTCACAAAATGAATTGGGAAGTTAGTTGTAATCGGTCACAAGCTACCTTTGGAAAGCAAGGTGTACGTAACCAATCACAAGCTAATTCGGGAAGCAAGGTGTCACTGGTCACAAGCTACTTTGTGGAGCAAGGTGCAACAGATTACAGCCTATCTTGGGAATCATTTTATAACCGGTCACAACATATTTTGGAGTGATGGTTTAATCGGTTCCATGAGCAAAACCAAGTTTTCGTGATTCACGTATTTCTTCATGATGTGTGTGAATTAGGGTTTCGGGTTTGCTAAGATGAGAAGCTTCTAGATGTCGACATTATTTGAACATGTACATAACTCTTATCATTAATTTTTCAAAGATATTCCTTGATACTCAAGGTGATCCCTTGTCCGAAAAAGTGAAAAAGCATTTAATTATGATTTTCATCATATATGTTTTAATTACCAGCAATTAAAGCATATCCTCTGGAAAATATTATTAGTTAATGTGTTAAAATAATAATAGAATTTTTCTATGAGAGTTTTCGGAAATATGGTTTGGCATTTATGTGAAAATAGGAAAACCGAAATTAGGTACTTTAATGAGAATATTTTTGGTTTTGAATTTCCTTGTTGTCCAAACAACCTTGGTGTAATACTTGAGTTTGAATTTTTGCAAACTATCCTAAGAGCTTAAAACTTCACTCTTGTTATTTAAGTGGACCCGTTTATCCGGAGAGGAAAGTACCTAATTAGGTGAAATCTCTTACAACCGCTCGCTTAAAGACTTTTATGGATCAAGAAGCTCTACGAGTACCGTTGGTGGGAAACTAGATAATTGCATTGTTATTGTAGTTTTCAATTATTGATTTGATTGACTAACGGTTGTTGAAACTTTTATTGCACCTAGTTTGTTTATTCTTGAGAATATTCTCTTCTGATATAAGGTTCACTCAAACTAGATCAAAGTATTGACGGTGTCTTTAGAACCAACTTCGGATCTAAAGACATCTTGTGATAATCCATTGTTAACAGACTACGTTCTGTGTGTGATTGATCCCAAGAGGTTTCAAGTGGTATTGTGCAGGTTATTATTGAAGACAAGCGAAGATTTGAAGACGACGAACTTTTTCTTATTAGTTTTTGTATCTTGTGAATTGTGTGCACAAACCTTGATCGGCTGTGATCCAACTAGAATCGTGTTTATCTTTGATAGACTTGGATTGTTTAGTTGCGTGAGATCGGCACCACCGTATAGTTTCTCTTTGAGATCTATATTGATTGATTGTCAATCTAGAGTTTGATTATTTCGGAAATCAAAAGATAGATTGATCTAACCAGATAAAGGAGTTTATTAGATAAACTGTAGTAGCAGGTTTTCCCACACTACACCCCTTACTCGATTTTGCTTAATTAGTCCATTGAAAGATGTAAGATCAAGAATATTTATTGATTGAATCCAAGAATTGTTTACACAAGAAAATAGAATTACACTTAGAAATTAAAACACTCTTAAACTTTTCTCTCCTAATGACTTGCCCAACAATTCATGAAAAAGATCTCTCCCTCTTTACTGACTCACTTAGCCATTTATATAGGTAATACATAGTGGATGACATACTAAGCTACCTTATTTGGGAATGTCCTCTAAGTGTCGCAGATGCACAAACATTCACTCGCGACACTTCTTAACCCTCGCGATCTCACGTCTTCTTTATGTTTTGCCCTGCCGTTATTCATTGCGCTGTTTATTTTAGCTCCCTCATGACTCCTCGCGACACCGCTGCTCATTAATCCAGCGAGCCTTGTATGTTGCGATATTATGATCCTACATCTTGCCTCTTTTTCCTTGAATATTGCTTGAAGAGCGATCTTTAAGGAAAAATCATTGTTGTATGAGTGCGGCCAGTTATAGCGAAGAGGCAAGTCCCACTATGGACATGGTGCAATAAATATAAGTTAGATCTGATATATGTGGGTAATCGATCCACAGTACCTAGTCGTTTGAATTTTGGAAAGCTAGTGTGACTATGCACAATGCTACATGGAAGTAGGCAAAACTTGTTTTTGGTGAAACCCAGATTAATATGATTGTGATTGAATGTTTGTTTGATCAATCACATAGTTCTTGAAAGTCGAATGACCCGATTAACTTGTTTGGAAGTGTATGCGTCGGTTTCAAGGTTGTAAGTGTGTGAAGAGAACTTACAAAGTAAGGATGTCGACATACTTTGAATTACGTCTTTGTGAATGTTGATTTCTTTAATTGTTAATTATTCCTTAATAGCTAAGGGAAGAGAATCCCGGGGATCGAAACATAACTAAGTTAAGAATCTTTTAATTGAGTTATTAATTTCATTTGTGAAGCCAAAATTAGTAATGTGCATTTACTAATTAGATTTTCAGAGATTTAGATCATTATTTTTAGATGAGCATTTCAGGGAATTATGAAAACCTTGTTGTGCTTTCATAAATATCATGAGAATATTTTTCGGTTTGGTTCCTTAGTGTCCAAACTTCCTTGTCACATAAATACTTAAAGTTTTCCTTTCTAGCAAACTAATCCTTCGTGGCTGTGACTTCCTCTTTTGTTATTTATTCTTCCAGTGTAAGCACTTTATCGGAAGAGTAACCTGTTGGGCAAAAATCTCTTTGCCAGCTCAGTTTAAAATCTTCTTTGGATTGAAAAGCTCTAGCGTATACGTTGGTGGAAACTAGATAATTGTGGTTTATATTTTGTTTTGATTGATTTGATTAACTAACGGTGGTTGAAATCTACGATTTCACCTAATTTGTTTATACTTGAGAATCTTCTCTTTTGATATAAGATTCACTCAAAGCTAGTTCGAGGAAGTTTTTCAAAGGGGATCTTTAGGCTGTTGTTAGTTAAAAGACGATCTTGTGATAATCCATTTTTAAAGTCGTTAAATGTGATTGATTGATAAAAAGAAGTTAAGTGATTATGTGCGGGTTTTTATTGGAGATTTAAGAAGATTTGAAGACAAAGAAGATATTGAAAATCGACTTGGGTTTATAATCTTTGGTGTGCAATACTTGTTTCGGTAAAAGAGGATCAATTAATAATCGGTTTATCCTTGTAGTAGATTGGATTGATTAGTGAGTAGATAAGCATCAACCTGATTCTTTGGATTAGAGTGTTGATTGGCTTAATCTTAAACGATTGCCGGTAAGTGAACATAAGATAAATCTAAGGTTGACGAAGGTTTATGTTAAGATAAGCAGAAAGGCACTTTGTCAGAGCTCCATATCACTTGGTTGAAGAGATGATACCAAACATATTTGTTGTTTCTTAACATTTGGAATACGAACCAAGGAATTTTTCCAAATACGTGACTTGTTTATAAGTTGGAGCGTGGGAATCTGACGAAACTAGGTGAACTATAGGTTTGCAGTTGCTTGAGTACCAGTATAAAGTTAGGTGTAATTTTGTGTAGCG
Source organism: Papaver armeniacum (assembly GCA_023531295.1). Taxonomy (NCBI): domain Eukaryota; kingdom Viridiplantae; phylum Streptophyta; class Magnoliopsida; order Ranunculales; family Papaveraceae; genus Papaver; species Papaver armeniacum. The sequence continues at coordinate 112,252 of JAJJWW010012189.1, forward strand.
GCTTAATCATGAGTATTCAGTTAGACAGGTCCAGGGGGGTTTTCGCATTTCACTGGTTTCCTCGTTAACAAAATCTTGATGTATCATTTACTTTATATTTCCGCATTATAATTGTTTTATTATAATTAAAGTAAATTACACAAACGTTAATTCATATTTACTTTATAAGTGAATCTATTGTGTTTGTGTTTAAAATCCAAGACACTTTTTATCAAGTAACATACTTCATTGTTGTATTGTCTAATCTCGTATCATGAGGCGATCACACGAAGTGTGAACCTATTAGTTGTATTGTCTCGACCTAGGTCATAGACAATCACCCGGAGAAAAGGACTTATAGGTTGAAAAGTTTTGGCTTGAGGTATATTTGGGTACCTCGCCTTTTCAATTGGTATCGGAGAGACGAGGCAAACACGAAAAAGATCTAATAATTTGTGTTTGGTGGAGTCAACCTATAAGAAGTGAATCTAATGGCGATTAGGTTAACATTAGTTGCGAGGATTTGATTACTATATAAGATCATGGTAGAAATCACGTATGAAGTATGTAATACTCTTATTCCTAAACATATTGAATTATGTATGTATTCTCGAGTGACTTATAATCCTTTGGTGGACATAGGATTGTATATCATTATGTTGAGTACAGCGATGCTAGGCCTATGTAAAAGGTTATATCTTGAAAATGCTATAAGATTCCTCTAATGATTTGTATGAACCATGATTATTGTGTTCTTGATAAATGTTGGAACCTTAGATATATTTTGGATGACCTACCAAAGTATATACATGTACATTTCGAATCTTGATTAAGCCAAATGTTTCGCCATCTAGGATGCGATTTTGGAAAATATGTATTCCTACAAGGAATATAAGTTTTGATTAATATTCTATTAACAATGGTTAGCCGTTCACACTACAATAGTTTTAATGAAGCAAGTGATCTTTTGAAATATTGCTGGGATTATGATTCTGCTGGTATTTTTAACAAATATCATATCTTGTTCAAATTTATCTCTGTATACTCTAGTAAACTCTTGAATGAGATTCAAGTGATATTGTACTTTAAGTAATAAAAGAGTAAAGGGTTTTGGACAAAAACATGGATCAATCAAAACAAAATCAGATCATAATAGGTTTCCCAAGTCTGGATATAAAATGGGAATTGTTTCCCCAAGTCGGTTTCCGTTTTGAGTGTTTTTTCTAAAACTAGTTATTTAGGTTTTGATATCAAGTCTTCTATAAAAGATAATCTCTTGCTATGTGTTCAAACATATTGGGAAGACAACCAAAGCAAAGTAACTAGGGTTTTCATATTTCGAAGAAGGAAAACAGGAAATCTCTGGATTAGACAAGTTTGTTTTGAATCCTTTCATCCCTCATAGGAAGTTGAAAATCAAGTTTCCTTACTTGATCAAAAGGAAGCATGCCCTACAAACTTCATAGATAACACATGTTATGAAAGATATAAAACTTTAGGAAAAGCTTAATAGAAGAGAAGATTAAATCTGATGTTTGGAAACCAATTATGTGAAGTTTGTTCGAGACTAGGAATGCGAAGAAATATGTTGGTTGAAAACTATTCACGACATAGTAAAATTTTTATGGTATATTCACAATATTAATCATGAAAAACTTCGTTTTTGCACCTTGGTTAAGTACTTTTCTTACGTATCTTGAAAGATGATATTAAATCATCCAGCTTCAATGAGAAGGTCATATGATTACCTCTTGGTTTTGAAATTGAGCACGATAACATTTGAAACCATCGCTGGAAAAACTGTTGAATGGAAAAAGGGAAGAATGATAACCAAGTACCCCACACACTTGAGGATTTTTGAAGTAAACTACTTAGTGCATACTCTTTGCTTTCAAAGAGATTCGTCTCTATGGAATAGAGGAATTTCTTTGAAATAGTTTATTATCTTCTTGAAGGAAGAAAGGATTGATATTTGTGGATTAATTATCAATTAAATGATTAAATCATTGAATCTCTCAATGTCAAAGTTTCCATAGAAACCTTGGATATCATGTGTCATCACCAAGTTGTGTGAAAATACATTGAGGCTGCTTACGGAGATAGAAGGATATTAAAGTCTCTCAGGAGATTGTGCTTAGGATGAGTGGAACTCAAAAGGATCAAGCATCTCTATGATCAAACCTATAGTAATGGAGTCTTGTGTTTCCACGTTTCATCTTGGGAGACAGTCCATTAATATTGAGAGGCAGGTTTGATGTTTGCCTACGGACATGATGGAAACTCTTGAAGGAGATCGTAACAATTAATGATGAGTTCCTTAAAGGATAACAAGAAGAAGAGAAGGCGAGGATTCAAAGGTGCTAAACAAATGAAATTACGACTTGACTTGAAAGAAAAATAGACATCGATTTTTTGATTTCTTTCGTGATTATATTAATCTATTTTAAATAAAAACTATCTTAATTATGAATAAAATTATTTGATTGGTAATTTTTCTTGTGATAGTTTTAGGTTTATAACTGTGCTTGAATGATTTTATCTTATTGCTATGTATGTTTTATGTGATGTTTGATTTACTAGTTTCATAATATTGATCTCATATATTGTGAACCCTTGTGGTTTGGGTGACTTTTTGATTTAGCGGGATTAGCTCTAGCCCATGTTGGTAGGCTTTATCAAAGGATCATAGGGGTTACGTAGAAACAATATGTGAAGAAAAAGTCACAATATGTTGAAGGTTTTGGTTTAGCATAAAAGCATACGTGTTTCGGCCGGTTTCAATTTTGCAATTGTTAAAAATAGGTTTTCAACCTTTCTCTGGTAAAGGTTGAGGTTGTTGTTATTCTTTTGTTTTATGCATAAGGATGACAACATGATGATATTCGATATCAATTCTCCACTGGAAGAAGATGCAATCATATTTGAAGTGGATGCGAAATTTGAGGTAACAATCTTGTTAGTTAATTGTTTTGTTTAAAGAAAAGCACGAGTTTATATTATATATATTTATTGCTTTTGCTTAACAAATTTAAATTACAATTGATGTTTATTCCATGATGTGTGTGTGGATGTGTGATTGATTGGTTAGGTTAGAAAAACTATTATTATCTTGCTTTATTTGTGTGGTATCAATTGTTTAAAAACTTACAAAATTTTGGTGCAATTGTGGTGCTTTTAATGTCTATGTTGTTTCAATTGCTTCCAGTTGAGGTGAATAATTATGCAAGTTGATTTATGTTGGTTTGTATGAATTATTTATGGCTTAATGAATATAGGAGGTGTCTGGGATGAGTTGTTTTTAGTCCCGATCCGATTCGGATAAGGAAAGCTAAGTTGATGCGATCTTAGTTAGACTTATCAAAGTGAGGTTTCGGTTATTCAAGTCTAATCGAATGTATAAAAATAAATGCTAGTTAACTAACCTAGTACTTGTTTTGTTTAAAATTGAAAGGTCTAAGTTTATGGATAATTAGAACTGATAGAAAAATAGAGTTATCTTTATTTTGGTCTTATCGAATCAAGCGGTTGTTTTTGAACAATCGGTTTATGAGGGACTAAAGTGCTTAGTTGATTTTTGTTTTGCTAACTAAATTGGAAAAATTGTTTCGGACAATTGTTTCCCTTGGTAACATATCAAAATAAAACTACTTGTAGTTTGGTTTTGACATTCGTTATCGAGAACATGATGTGTGGAACCCTCGTGCCTAACTCTACCCAGTTTGCTGAAGTCTATTTTGAGATTTGTAAGATTCTTTTCGTGTTGTCCTTTATTTTTTGTCATTTTTGTGACAAAAAGGGAGAAATATATGGAGTAAACAAGAGTGATCTTTTGGCATTGATTTTATATTGATTGGTATCGCTAAGGGAAAAGAACATTGGTGCTTAAACGTTTGTCTGGCAGAAAAGTGGCACGGACTGAGGGGAGTAACATGTCATACAAATTGGTATAAAAAAACGTGAGGATTGAATATCTACCTATCTTCCTTAGGGGGAGTATTTCTTTGTAATTATAATGTCAACAGCGGCATTTTCAAAGTTAAATGGCAGTTTATTGTGATGTTGAATTAGAGATCAAGCGTATGTGTAATGAATTCTTGTAATTTGTTTATCCATATGATGTAAGGTTTGCTCTTAAAATTGACAAGGGGAGATTTGTTAGAGCATGGCTGGTTGAACCCACCAAGCGTTGGTATGTCAAGTTTGGTTGTCATATTTTAGTGAATCAAACTCGTGTTAGGTAAACGATTTGTATCTGAAATTGACTTCGTATAGGTTAGCTTGAAAAATAGGATATGAGACATTGCATGTATTGTGAATTCTTGAAGATGTGAAGAAGCAGGAAGCTACAACTGACAACAATCATCCTTCCACTTGAGGTTAGTGATATTTGACTTGGTGTTTCATTCCCTAACGTATCTTTCAAAGTCGTATGTGGCTCAACAAAGCTATGAGCATATTTGAACTCTAGATAGACATAATACTAAAGGAATACAATACAGGTTTTATTGTAACCATTAAACTTTGTAGATATGTAACATCGCCATAATCATTGAATGCTATTGTGATTATGTAAGGGTATGAGGTGAGGATTTCATCTGAGGAACAATGTTTACATGTGTTCTAAGGTAAGTTCATAAACTTGTTTGTCAAATAGAAGAAATTGCCCGGTGTTATTGGTTTTGTTATTCATTGCATATATTATAAACAACAAATATGTGTGATTGATATAAACGCTCACAACTTGTTTGTGTTCTTAGTAGAACTATTCACAAGGCACGACTTATGTATTGGTATGACTTTTATTAGTGGCTTAGATCTTAAGTAATCACGAGATAGTATGATCGGGTTTGTGATTTTATCGACCAAATATGAGGAAAAGGAACCGATCCTAGTAAAGTGCGGTATATCACAAGGGAACCGATCCTTGTATGAGTGCAACAAGGTTTATAGCAAAAAGGGGTAGATCCTATGGACATGTGCAACACGTTTTTTAGGCAAAGAGACCGATCCTATGGACATGCAACACATATAAGTTAGATACCATATATATGTAGGGAACCGATCCCTAGTACCTAGTCAGCAAATTTTGGAAAGCTAGTGTGACTATGCACAGTACTCACATGGAAGGTAAAGCAGAAACTTGTTTTGGTAGAGCGGATTAAACCCATGATTGTGATTGAATGTTTGTTTGATCAATCACATAGTTCTTGAAAGTCGATATGAACCAATTAAAAACTTGTTTGGAAGTGTGGAATCGGTTTCAAGGTTGTAAGTATGAAAGAGAACTTCTGAAAGTAAGGATATCGGCATACTTTGAACATTAGTGTGAATGTTTATTTCTTTAATTGTTAGTTATTCCTTAATAGCTAAGGGAAGAGAATCAGGATCGAAACATAAGTAAGTTAAGAATCTTTTAATTAAGGTTATAAATTTCATTTGTAGAAATATAAGAATTAGTAATGTGCATTTACTAATTAGATTTTTAAATTTCGATCATTATTTTGGATGAGGCATTTCCGGGATTATGAAGCAATTTGTGCTTTAATGAATATATTGAAAATATTTTTGGTTTTGGAAATTCCTTGGTGTCCGAACTTCCTTTATAAATACTTGAAGTTTGCCTTTCTAGCAAGCTAATCCTTCGTAACAAAGACTTCCTCTTTTGTTTATTCTTAGTGTAACGCCCTATTCGGAGAGGAGGAAGTAACCTAATTAGTAAAAATCTCTTAATGCCACAGGTTTAAAGTCTTCTTTGGGATTGAGAATCTCTAGTGTTTACGTTGGTGGAAACTAGATAATTGCGGTTTATCTTTTTGTTTCGATTGATTTGATTACTAACGGTGGTTGAAATCTGATTACCTTGTTTGTTTATACTTGAGAATCTTCTCTTTGATATAAGATTCCTCAAACTAGTTGAGTTTTATGAGGATCTTTGGGCGCATTTGTTAGTTCTAAAGGCGATCTTTGTGATAATCCATTGTTAATAGACTCCATTAAATGCGTGATTGATCACAAAGAAGATTCAAGTGATTGTGTGCGGGTTTTTATTGAAGATTTAAGAAAATTTGAAGACAAAGAAGATATTGAACATATGACTTGGGTTTATAATCTTTGGTGTACCACAATACTTGTTTCGAGTAAAAGGATCAATTAATAATCGGTTTATCCTTGTGGTAGATTGGATTCATTAATTAAGTAGATCGGCATCAACACAATTCTTTGAATTAAAAGGTGTTGATTGGCTTAATCTTAAGCGATTACTTAGATAATATAAATAAGATAGATCCAGGACGTGAAGAGTTTATGTTAAGATAAATGGGAAGAGAGCCCTTTATCAGAGCTCGTATCACTTGGTTGAAGAGAGTTGATACCAAACAGATTTGTTGTTCCTTTCTTTGTTTGGAATAAGACAAAGGAATTGTTCAATCGTGACTTATTTATAAGTTGGGGCGTGGGAATATAGAGCGGAACTAGGTGAACTATAGGTTTAGTTGCTTGGTCTCAACTATCACGAAGTTAGGTGTAATTTTGTGTAGCGGCTTAATCACAGTATTGATTATGACAAGGTCAGGTTTCGCATTTAAGTTTTTCTAGATTAACAAAATCTTGTTGTGTCATTTACTTTATATTTCGCGTTATAATTATTTTATAGTAATTAAAGTAAATTACAAAAAGCGTTAATTCCTATTTACTTGATAAGTGAATCCTATTGTGTTTGGTTAAGTCCGAACCTTTTTATCAAGTAACATCTTCGTTGTTGTATTGTCTCAATCTCGTATCCATGAGGCGATCACAGAAGTGTGAGGCAAATTAATTGTATTATATCGACTCAGTCCATAGACAATCACTTTCGGAGAAATTTGGAGAAAGGACATAGGTAGAAAGGATTTAGCTTGAGGTATATTTGGGTACCCTGCCTTTTCGGGTTATTGTGAAGACAAGCGAAGATTTGAAGGCGGCGAAGTTTTCTTATTAGTTTTTGTATCCCAGCGAATTGTATTGCACAAACCTTGATGAAATTTGTGATCAACTAGAATGCGTGTTTATCTTTGATATACTTGATTGATTAGTTGCGTGAATCAGTACCACCTTATTTTTCTCTTTGAGATCCTATATTGATTGATTGCGAATCTAGGTTTGATTATTTGAAATCAAAAGATAGATAGATCTAACAGAGACAAAGGGAGTTTATTAGATTAAACAAAAGGCCTTTGTCCAATGCAGGATTTTGAATAGAGTGGTTACCAAACAAATTTATCCTTTCTGTTTGGAATACGATCTAAAGGATTGGTGATTCACATGCGTGACTCTAGAAGTCGAAGGCACATGGATACTGAGGAAACTAAGTAGCTAGGGGTAGTCTACTTGGTCTCAACTATATGAAGTTGGTATTTGATTTTGTATAGCGGCTTAATTCTGAGAGTATTCAAAACTGGACTAAGTCCCAGTTTTTTTTATTACATTTGCGGTTTCCTCGTTAACAAAATCTTACTGTGCCATTTACTTTATTACTCTGCATTATAATTGTTTTATTATAATTAAAGTAAATTGCACTTGTACGTTAATCTGTAACACTTGATATTGATCCTATAAAGTTTCGGTTATTACCGAACCTATTATCAAGTGATCACTTCGTTGTCGTGTCGTCTCGATCTTGAGTCCATAGTCAATCACACAAGTGATCTTGTTGTTGTATTGTCTCGATCTCGTATCCATAGACGATCACACAAAGTGTGTACGGAAGTAGTTGTATTGTCTCGACTCAGTCCATAGACGATTACACTTGGTAGAGGACCTATATGTTTATAAATAGAATATTGTGGTGTATTTGGGTGCCCTCATATTTTCAATTGGTATCAGAGCAGGCATACACGAAAAGATCTAACAATCTGTGTTTGGTGCAATCCAGCCTATAAGACATGAGTCAAAATAAGAAAAGTAAAGCTAAACTTATAAAAGACTCAGTTAGCGTATACATCAAGATTTTGAGAATAATCTCTCAAAAAGGGTCAATGGAAATTGGTCTCGTAATTCTTTCTTGAAACCAAGTACAAAGTCTAGGACTAATAAATACTTGATTAAGAATCATTCTTATGATACGAAAAGAATGCATCCAAAACATGAGGTACACGTACCTAATTCAAAATCTGTTTTGGATCCGATTCCAATTACTGGTGAAAAATCTTTTATTACTATTTCCGGCTGTAAAAGTGATTTAAATTCACCATCCTAATCTAATTCTGAATTTGTGACTGGATTGCAAAGGTTTTTCAATAAAGTCAAAAAAAATTCAGAAGTAGGAAAATCCATTGATTGGCTGGAAGATGTCTTAGAACTTATTATTCAGCTGAATGTAAGAATTTATGAAACGAAGCGAGAAACACTTAGCCTCCAAAATAATCTAGCAGATTATTTGGAACAAAAATTAGCTTTGTGTAATGAAGTGAATCAAAAAACTTCAGAGTGTGAAAGTCTTACACAATCATTGGATCATTCACAAGTAAGGAATAAAATTCTTGAAAGAGAAATTCTTACAGAGTCATGTCAAGAGGTATGCTTTGGAAAATCTTTAGAAAGACATTTTCAACAAGGTTTGGATACCTTAAAAATACATATCGAAAGTCTTGATACAAAGATATCTGGAAGGTCTAAGATTTCTGATCAAGACAACGTCGGTTCGAATAAAAAGGAAATACCAATATCCTGGGCTCAAAAGGTAATAAAAAATATGGCATCTTGCAATAATCATGATAAGAAGGATGTATCAACCTATTTCGAAACTCATACAAGGACACAAGATCATGTCTTTAAAGATAATAAGGAAGACGTTTCTCCAAAGATACTTGGTGAGGAAGGTTCCTCTCACCCTAACACTTAAAAGTGTTGGAAAGTACATCCTTACCATGACCAATATTTGATGTAAGGAAGCACAAGTATCTGGGCATCTGGAATCCTGTTAATATATCTTATTCAATATAGAGAGAATAAACTTTCTACTTGAGAATATTAATATATTCTTGCTATGTAGAAAAGTTGTCTTACAACAACTCGTGTAAATGGGATAAGTTTTCTTGTCTAAAGTATTTTTAGCTACATGATTTTGAAGTTTGATTCTTTTTCAAAAAGATCTTTAGGATATGAAGACACATAAGATGTGAATTTATTTTCGAATCTGGTCAGAATTATTTATTTAAGGCTGATACCTATGTTTGGTATGTGTTGAAATCCTCTGGTATATGTAGTCCTTTTGTTTGAGAACCTATATGTAGCTTAAGCCAAGATTCTGAAAGCCTTGAGTGAAATGGTTTCTATTGAAACTATTAATCTTGTTGATTCCTTCAAGAAACCTGGTTGTGAGGATAAAGGAAAAGAGAATGAAGATGTGACATCTCATGCAGGAGTTACTAATCTTCTTGTCCAAAATAGTTTGGATGCTAAGATTGGTATTCTCAATCTTCGCCAAGTCCTCCTCAGTACTGTTGAAACTCGTCATAAACAATCAGCATTACTAAGAACTGTTATCCGTAACCAAAGAAATCTGATTAAACTTGGAATCGATAATAGAGAGTATACAAGGAATATTAATCGGAAGTTTAATGATTTAGCCTGTGAACATAATCAAGGTACTATGTGTCGAATCCGGGAAATCAGTCGTGATTTTATAGATGAAGATCCCGAAAAATTTGAGGACGATCTTTGAGAAAGACTATTCAAAAGATCTAATCAGAAAATAGACATCAATGTGTTGATTTATTTAGATATTTTGTATAAGTTCTATTTGAATAAAACTATCAATATCTATTTATGAATGAATACAATTATTATTTTTTAATCTATGTTTCATTATTTGATAGTTCTGATTGCATAGCTTGTGTATGAATGCTTATATTTTATGCTATGTGCTTTCGGATTTATGAGATGTTTAGTTTCGGTTTTTGTTAACCTAAACATCCGATCTCATATGGTGATGACCCTTATGGTTTGTGTGGCTTTTTTATTTAGCGGTATTAAGTTCTAGCCAATGTTGGTAGGCTTTATCAAAGGATCATAAGGTGTTCGGATTGAAACTCATATGTGAAAAGTCACAATATGTTGATAATCAATTTATGTTCACATAAGTTGTATTTAGCATAACATATGTGTTTCGGGTTTAAACTTTTGCTATTGGCACGCATTAGTTAAAACCGATTCAACCTTTCTCTGGTAAAGGTTGATTTTGTTTTTGTTATTTTTTTCTTGCGAGAGGATGACAACACACTAGGGGAGATTTCTTATTGAACTAGTGCTTAAACGATATATCTTTATGGGGAGAAGTGGCTGCGGAAATTGAGGTATAACGATTTTTATTGTTAGTTAATCGTTTTTCCTGTTTAAGAAAAGCTTGAGTTTATTGCATATACTTTGCTTTTGCTTAACAAAATTTGAAATACAATTGATATGTTCCATTATGTTTGTGTGGATTGATTTTTATGATTGATTTTTCCGGTTAACAGTGTGTCAATTTATTTGGCTTATGATTTGGTATCTTCTTTATTGTTTGGTATTAAGTGTTTTTTCTTAACAAAATTCGGTGCAATTGTGGTGCTTACAATGATTATATTTGTTTAAATTGCTTCCAGCTAAGAAAAACAATGACAAGTCAATTTCTTTTGGTTTGTATCTATTGTGGTTGGCTTAACAAAATTATGGGGTCATTTGTTTAGTCCGTATGATTCTGGATAAGAGAAACTAAGTTAGTTCTGATCTTAGTTAGATTTATCAATTGGTGGATTCGGTTATTTAAGTATAATCGATTGCCTTGACAAGAAAAACTAGTTAACTAACCTAGTGTTTGTCTTGTCTAAAGGGAAGGGTCTACCCCAATTCTGAGCATAAAAATTAAATGATGTCAAGACCTTAATTACCCATTTGCAACATAGTTCAATAACAAGACTTAGCTTACTCATAGCTCCATCTGGACCAACCAAAGATATCAGTTCATTCTTTCTTGCCCACCTACGGTTGTCGTCCATCAGCACTCCTATGTGTTTTGGTAGGCGTTCACGAATTAGATCAGCAGGCAATTCCTCCTCCTCGGTCCAAACTTTTGGACCAACTTTGTACAATGATAAGTTATCCGTCTTCACCTCCAAGATCTCTCTTGTATGCGAAATAATCTATCTCTGTGATGATTTAGAAAAAAAAAAAAATTGATAATCAAATAGGAAGAAGCCTTTGCAAATTCTATACATTTCCTTTGGGGGTAACTCTCTTACATATATAAAATCGTGGGACGTCTAGTTTATACAAAGGGGTTTAACAAAACTTTGTATCCGTCTGGATTGAAATGTAATGATGTAATAGTGAAAAAGCGGGGGTACGACAACCATACTCAATATTTCGTTTGGCAATCTGAATAGACAAACTCCAATATACTTTCAAAAGAATCAACTAGACAGTCAGACTCAATCTAGAGAAAAAGTATATTAAAGAATTTTATATCTCTATCTCTCAATTCAATCAGCAATCAACAAATAGGAATATACGAGCCCGATTGAATATAAGAGAAGTAACTTGAACGGTACCAAAGACCAATGTTCAAGGATCAATCAATTTCAATCAACAACCAAAGGTTGGATTTACCAATTAATCGATTCAACGCACAACATGTGATATTTCAATTATATAACAAAATATAATGCGGAAAAGAAATAACACAGATTAATTGAATTTGTTAACGAGGAAAACCGCAAATGCAGAAAAACCCCGGGACCTAGTCCAGCTTTGAACACCACACTGTATTAAGCCTACTACCAATGAACTTTGGACATGACTGTAGTTGAACCCTAATCAATCTCACACTGATTCAAGGTACAGTTGCGCTCCTTACATCTCTCGATCCAGCCAGATACTACGCACTTGATTCCCTTAGTGATCTCACACACAACCAAGAGTTGCTATGACCCAAAGTCGAAGAATTGGTAAACAAATCTGTCTCACACAAAAAAGTCTACGGAATAGATAAACTCTCCCTCGTAAATACCTACGAGTTTTGTTATGTCTTTTGATAAATCAAGGTGCACAGAACCAATTGATAAACCAGAATTATATTCCTGAAGAACAACCTAGTATTATCAATCACTTTACAATAATCTTAATCGTATGGTAGCGAAACAAGATATTGTGGAATCACAAACGACGAGACGAAGATGTTTGTGACTACTTTTAATCTTACCTATCAGAGATAAATCTCAAGCAAATCTTAGCAAAGATAATACTTAATCACGATAGTAGAAGTAAGATCAGAACACACAACTACAGAGAAAATAGTTGGGTCTGGCTTCACAATCCCAATGAAGTCTTCAAGTCGTTAACCTACAGGGTCTCATGAAATACCTAAGGTTAAAGGAGAATCGACTCTAGCTTATACAACTAGTATCACACATGAAGTGTGGGGATTAGGTTTCCCAGTTGCTCGAGTTCTCCTTTATATAGTTACCTTGGTAACAAAGCATTTAATATTCACCATTAGATGAAAACCTGATTAGATTCAAGCTAATATCTTTCAACCGTTAGATCGAACTTAACTTGTTATACACAAATGAAATGTACCTCATTTAGGTTTATGTAACCGTACCTAAACGTGTACACCATGTTAGCTCAACCGTAGTTAACCGAGGTTAGCTATATGAACACTTTCATATCAACCTTATTCATCTTAACCATAACTAGTTTAAATGACTCAAATGAAACTAGTTAAAGAGTTGTTCAATTGATATATTCTCATAAAAGTATACAAAAACACAATCAAAGCAAAATCGGTTTCATTCACTCGAATCAATTCATGAACATTATAGCCACGGTTTGCAAAGAATGCATTCCTTAATATGTAAATATATTAGTTCATGTACCAACCGATTTTAGAACTTTAACCACTAAGTATGCAAACGTGTACGCATACTTCAAAGAGTCTGGCCCAGTATCCAAGATGCTTAACGTGTACGCATACTTAAGTACACTTCCAAAACCCAACAGAAATTCCCGGACCTATACCTCACGCAAGTACGCGTACCGGTACTTTTACTTGGTACATGGAATTTCACAACTTCAACTACGCATACGGGTATGCATACTTTAGTTTCGGTCATGGATCACATACATGCAAGAATGCACACTATGTTTATAATCCAATAGTTCTAAACTCTATTTCAATCATTGAAACTTTCTTAGAGGATGACAATAGCCGTTTTCACACACTATTAGCATCAAAGCAATTTTCAAGTTATTGAAATAATCATAACGAAACATTCCAAGTCCACATCAAATGATTGTATCACATAAACCATGTAAGATGTTACTTTCGGCGATTTTCACATGATCATCTTTGACTTTCACAAGAATATAAGATGAACTTGGTTGAAGCGAAAGTTTACCAACACATATTTCGAGAAATATGTAAGCGAGTTAATCTCAGCTCAAAATCTCAAATGTGTATAATCAACAACTATATAGTAATACGACTTTTGTATCAATATAGGAAATAGAGTAGAAAGACTTTCCAAGTGATAGATGAGTTTTAGTCTCCACATACCTTTTGTTGATGAAGTTCCACAAGATCTCCTTAGTAGTTATTCGTCTTCAATTGATGAATGTTGTGAAGTCTAATGCTAAACTACATAATCTATCCTAGTCCGAGACATAACTATAGTAGACTAGAAATCAAGACTTATAGTTTTGATCACTAACATTGACAAACAAGCTTGAGATAGCAACGCTATGCCTCGACCGAGCAAAGGTTTCTAACAATCTCCCCATTTGTCAATTTTAGTGACAAAACTATCAATACATATGGATTACAAAATAAATAAACTTTGTAGATTCTCATTCAAATGCTTGATCTCCTTGGTTCTTCAACATTACTCGAAATCTTCGTCACTTCCAAGTACTCCGATGATTCCAAATGTGTTCAACTAAGCATCATCGTTGTTGAAGATCCGTAACAATAACAATGAGAAAACAGTTGCTCCCAATCATTGTTATATTGTGTCATAGTATTATTACACAACATCAAAGTTCGATTGTATCACAACTTTGACAACAATACTATGGTGATATGTATCACTCCCCCTTAGTCAATACTTCATCTCACAATGAAAACCACTCACCCTTACATAATTCTGTAAACCATATGTATTTGTAGTGTGAACTACACATTAATTCTCCCCCTTTTTGTCAACAAAAATTGGCAAAGGTACGAAAATTAGTGGGATCCTCATGAAATTTCCATAGAGATACTTCATGACCAAAAGAGAACAACATATCAACTTGTTTAGATGTCATCATATAGTCGAAACTAAATGAAGGAGTTTATAAAGATACAGATAACCCCTACAATATTCCACATCCGCATTCCCACAAAGATTTGGAAATTAAGCACAAGTTCAATTAAGAACTATCCCCCAGAAAATGTCATTCCCGAAAGAACAACAAGAGCGACCTTACTTTTACAAGAAAAGAAGGATTTCTTTAGATATTAACAAAACTCATGAAACATGAATTTGTATCCAAAAATCTCAATTGAATTAACCACAAGGAAAATGATCAATTCAATTGGTCATGCTCAACATAAGAGAACTTACGGAGCAACACAATATATACACAAAGATGTGGATCAGGAAAAGACCAATACTGCGGTATAATCAAAGATTCATTCTATTTTTCATCACTATTTTCACAATGACATAATAGACTTAATCTTTGTAAACAAAAGTTCATCCTTTCTTCCATCAATATTTGCATAATGACATAAAAGGCTTAACTTTTGTAGTCAAAAGTTCATTCTATATTTTATCAATACTTTCATACCAAGATATAATAGAGATAACTTTCGAACAAATATGGGACAATCAAGGTTCACGGACGTAAACAACATATCCTATAACAATTTGCAATATATAAAACCATAAAGATTAATACTGCAAAAATCATCTTCCAAATCAACTTTAGAATTTAAATAAATAAATCTAAAAACATTGCAAGATGAAAGACGTTGTCAATAGCTATGTGTACTCACAATAATGGATATTCCAAACCCTAGTTATCCTTCTTAAAACATAAGAATAAATTCTCATAAGAAGTTTCCTAGACAATAATCAAAAGAGCAACTAAAAAACTAGACACGATCAACAACCAGAGAACGGACAAGGGCGAGTTCATCGGATGCTTTCTTTAGCTCGTTTTTCAGAAACGCAAGGTTCTTTGATGCTATTTCAAGTTGTTCACAAACGACCTCAAAATCTTGAAGAAGATTTCCAACCAATTGAAGAGATATTTGAACTGGAAGATCTTTTCATGATCAATTGCTTGAAAGCAAATTATGGAGATGGGTTCTTCACTTTTAAGTTCAAAAACTTTGGCATCATCAAACTTGTCTTCCTTATTGCATCCTTCCATTGTGCACACCAAAAAATCCAAGAGAGGTCTTGACGTTACCGAAAAAGTATATATCAAAAGAAATCCTTGATATATATTTAAGGGATTTTTCACAAGGAAACCCTAGGCTTACTTGTAACCGCTGGGTAACGGGTCGGGTGCACAAAATCCATGGTTATGACTCAAAACCAAAAACCAGGGGAACCAGAGGAGCTATTGTTTATAAACATGTTTTCACAGAACAAAAAAAGTTTTGAACATATGACAGGAAACTGTGGCTCACAATGAGTGCAACACAAAGTTATAAATCAACCGTCATTGAGGAAGAACAATCTAAAGTTTTAAGCAAGGCATCAGACGGACAACACACAACAATTATCCGGAGCAGGGATCAGAAAAGAAAAGAACAGGATCAACACATACAACGCGGACCATTTGTCAAGAAGGAAGCATCTTCTTGAGAGTTATGCGCATCATCTCATGGCCTTGCAGATGATACACACCAGAAAATGATCAAGTTGTAGTATGATGAACATGAAGTTCATCAGGGGTGTTGATATTTTCCTTGTCACCTCCTTGACCACACTCAGAAATCTTGTGTGAAACTTCAATTGAATTAACAAGAGAAGGAAAGGAGTTACCTGAGCCAGCAACTTTTCTCGCTTTCTTGATCTTGCGCTTGAGACTGTTGATACTGGTCTTGAGTTCCGAAACACGATTATTGATGTGTATATAATCAGGAACACTTATTTTAGGTGCAAGATCATCTTTGAAGAAAAGGGAAGAGTTTGAAGATTTCTTCTTTCTTCGAAACCTTTTTCTGCACTTTTCGTGAGTTATCGTCATCCATATAACATTGTTCTTTTACGGTTGTAATTAGAAGTCATGTTATATTCATAATCGGAAATCGCTCATCACATCACTTTTCTTGATTGTGAGATGAATTCTACACAATATATTGAGAAGCGGGTTTGATTACTTCTTTAAACATCCAGACAAGAATGTTATGAAGTTTTTCATTCCGTAACCGAAGATGACATCTTCTTTCAATGTGACCTTTCTTTCCGCAATAATAGCAGTTGACATGAATGTTTTTAACCGTTCTCAACTGATTGTAGAGGGATGACATTCTTTGGTTTCTAGAGACATCTGCTGCTGGAGAAATTTTTTCACTTTTACTGTTGGTGAAATTTTCTTCTTGACGAAGATTATTAGGATAATCATTAGTTAGTTGTCTCAGTCACGTATTGGTGCTGAGCTGTTTGTTGGTCATGTGTTCTTGTATAAATACAAGAACCCTTTTCTATGTTCTGTGCAATATGTAAGAAAATTTACTAGATCAATTGCATTTGTAAATCTACATGCATCTGTTAATAAAAATATAAACTTCTACTATGGTATCAGACTCTTTTCTGATCCTTACTTCCGCTGTTCATCACCATTAATGGTGCTTTTTTAAGTTTTTTGTTCCAAAATCTCTGTTTCTTGCTTATTTTCTCTCTCTTTTTTTCTTTCTTTTTTTTCCAAATATAGTTCAATGGCTAATATTCCGTACGAATCAAGAATTTCTCAAGTTCTTTTTAAACTAGATCTCCAAAATTATTCACTACAAACTTAAGGATCATAATTTTCTCACTTGGAAAAACTTAATTCTTCCATTACTGAAGCGTTACAAAGGCTCTAGTTGTCTCGATCGATCTACTCCTTGTCATCCTAAATTTTTTAATCAATATGACCTAGTTTCGGGAATCGTAAATCCATCATATACTACTTGGTGCGATGATGTTAATACACTCATTTTGTGGTTACAATCAACAATCTCTGACCCTGTTGTATCTTATATTGTTAGTGCCGAATCTGCTAGAGAACTTTGGAGTAATATTGAATCAAGATTTGCTCGCACTTCAACAATGCATGCTATTCAAATTCGCACAAAGTTGTGAATACTTAAACTTGGATTTGGTTATATAGCTACTTATTTGGGAGAAATCAAGAAATTGACATATCAACTATCAGCTTCTGGATATGAGATCTATGATGAAGAAATTGTGGTCTTAGTTCTCAATGAAATTGGTCAAGAATATAGTTCTTTCTTCACTTTCATTCGTATGCGAAAGCCACTAATCTCTTTTGGTGAATTTCACAATCTTTTGTTGAGTGAAGAAAATGTTGTTGCTGAAAGATCCAAATCACTCATATATGAAGCAAACAACAAAGTTTTTGCTGCTTTTCAATCTCATCAATCTCTTCTTGCTCATCAGCGTCCTCCACTTGGTTATTCTTTTCCATCTTCATCTTATAGACCACGAGCTAGATGATATATTATGATTACATCCTTCGTTTAAAGGTAATTCTCTTCCTTATATACAGAAACCATTTTCAGTTACCTATTAGAGTATCTCAAAATACTCTTTCTAGTACTTTTGATCGTCCACCAATCACAAGTATTGCATCTACTTCATCCAAAAAGTTAGATCTATGTCAAATTTGTAACACAAATGGAAATCAAGCATTAGAATATAGGCATAGACTCAATTTTTCTTATCAGAACGTCAATACACCTCATAATTTGAGTTTTATGCTTGACACTACTAATAGTTGGGGGGAAATCCATGGTATGTTTATACTGCTGCCAACAATCACATTATTGTTGATGAGATTAACTACAATTTACTTCTTCATATGGTGTATCTGAAGAAATTCATGCAGCAAATGGAGAAGGTATGAAAATAAATCACACTGGAAGTTCTATTAAGCAATCATCTAATACTTTATTTGCTTTGAATAATGTACTTCTTGTTCCAAAGAGTTCAACAAATATTTTATCAGTACAAAGGTTTACCAAAGACATGTTCTATTACATTTGATGGATTTGGTTTTGTTGTTAAGGATCTCTCATCTGGTAAGATCACTTAACAAGGCCAATAATGTAATGGACTATATCCACTTCACTTTATTCATACAACATCCTCAAAGGACACTTCAACTGCATCCTCAACTCTTACAATTATTGTATCATCAAATAAAGTTTATCAAGCTCTTAGTCAAGTTTTAGCTGAAGTTTGGCATCTGAGACTTGGGCATCCATCTTTTCAGACTTTCCAACATGTTTGCAAGACTTTAGATCTTAATAATGTCCACAAGACACCATTGTTTTGTCATGAATGTCAACTTGGTAGAAGTCATAAACTTTCATTTACTGTATTTAGTCATGTTAGGTTTAGACCTTTAGAACTACTACGTCTTGATCTCTAAGGTCCTAGTCCTATTGTTTCTAATCCTGTCTTTAGATACTTTGTAAACATTGTTGATGATTACTCCAAGTACTGTTGCATAGATCCCTTACACGAGAAATCATATTTCAAAACTGTGTTTCTGTAGTTAAAAGTTCAAGTGGAATATTTGCTTCAGTGTCATATTGCTGTTATTAGAACTGATGGTGGTGGGGAATTTCTTAATCTTAATAATTAATGAATTAGCTGGATTTTTTTGTCAAATTGTGGCATTATTCATGAGGCATCCTGTCCAAACCATCCTGAACAAAATGGTGTTGCAGATTCCAAACACATGCATTTAGTTGATGTTGTAAGAACATTGTTAATTTAATTATGGACTTGCAGATTCTTTTTGGGTAGAAGCATTTCAAACTGCAAACTTTACATTTAACAGATTACATACAAGAGCAATGCAATTCAAGTCACCATTTGAGCAACTTTTTCAACAAACTTCATATTACTCCTTCTTAAGAGCTTTTGGTTGTCTATGTTATCCATGGTTAAAACCATATGCACCAAATAAACTGGCTCCTAGAAGTGAACAATGCATTTTTATAGGGCACAACATTATGCACAAAGGATACAGATCTGCTATAATCCAGCTACAGGTAAAGTTTACATTTCCAGACATGTGATTTTTCATGAATCAGTTTTTTCACTCAGACCAAAAGCTTTATATCATCCTACACTAACGCAATATGTTGCAAATACTACATCACTGAGTTCTTCATCTTTGCTTCCTACTACTGCTCTTATTTCTGACACTGCAACTACTCTTGACAAAAATTCTATTTTTGTCACTATATCTGGAGATAATGCTTCTTCAACCACGTAAACTTATCTATTAGTACCATATGTTAGCCCTGCTACTTCTACATCTTCTACACCTTCTTCATTTACTATTACACAAGATTTACCAACTCCTACTCACAACAACCATCATATGGTCACCAGGGGTAAAAATGATATATCTAAAAAGAAGGTTTTTTTCCACCAGACATTCTTTATCTGCTACTCTTATTGCAATGGCTCCTTCTACTACTCCAACATGCTTTACTCAAGCAATAAAATTCCTAAATGGAGAGTTTTTATGATTAATGAAGTTATAAATCTTAAATATGCAGGTACATGGAGTTTAGTATCACCGGATCCTTCGCAAAATTTAGTTGGCTGCAAATGGGTTTTTAGAATTAAGCAAAATCTAGATGGCACTGTTGAGATATAAATCTAGATTGCTTGCAAAAGCCTTTTATCAGAAGGAAGGTTTAAATTATTCAGACACATTCAGCCCAGTTGTTGAACCCACAACAATTAGAATAATTCTTTCTTTATTGGTACACTTGAAATATGATATCTCTCAGCTTGATGTTAGTAATTTTTTTTCTTCCAATTTTTCATCTGATGTATTCATGAATATTGCTTATTCCTTCAAGAATACCCTTCTAGATCCAAGAGTTTCCTACTTTTGGTTTTGTATCTATACTCAAAATATTTTTTCCAACTAAATATTTTGCCGACATGAGATGAGACCACATAGAGTCTTTATCCTCCAGCCTCCACCCAAATTTTGGTAATCATAACATTGTTGAATATTTATATATTCATGAAGCCCAACCCCCTCCTAACTCATTTGACATATTACATTTCATGCTTAGGGTAGTAACCTTTTAGGTTATCCATGTCCTTGCCTCAGCATATGTCATGTCACCTTGAATTCTCCTAAAGTCCAATTTCTGCTTCAAAAACTGTCACCTAAAGTCCAATTTCAGCCATGTGGTTTTGTATATGGAACAAAACCCAACAATCACCACCTTTTATGACGTGAACAAAACCACCATCTTCACTACAACAAAGCATGAATTTTCCCAACTTATACAAGGTCATCCTCGCGGACATCATCACCAAGACGAACAAAATTGTCTTGTACTTTGAGCTTGAACCACCACCTAAGCTGAATTCCTCTTTTGCACTTGCACCACCGGAATCGCTATCTGTCGATCTTCTAGCATCACCACAAACAATTTCTTCATATAAATTATACAAGTTTCTGCACGACTTATATCAAACTACTTCGTCACCATGATCACTCATTATTCCACCGTTTGTAAAATACTTCTTCTTCGACACATGTCTAACACTTGACATTGTTTGATCTGAGCCACCAAACAATTCCGACGGACTTCACCAACTCCAAGAACCAAAAATATTGAGTCATCCTCCATGTAGACAAAACATGCTACAAACTTCATATGTTGTGTATGAACGATTGTCACCTAGCACCACCATGATTCAAAACATTCTCCTGACAATATTTTGCATACGCCAGTTGAACCCACGAACGATCTTCTTGCAAAGAAAACACCTTCAACACGAATCATAGTCACATCAAGAAAATTTGTCGAATCTTTCTTGATGTCATCATATTCTTTGTTCGGTCTTGATTTACTCATCATCTTCATGATCTATATCATTCTGCTCCGAACCAAGACTTTCTCTTCTTTGAAACCTCTTGTTTAATTACCGAATCACTGCCATCTTTATCCACCCTTACCGCACCACTTTTCAGAAACCGAGGTTACGTTCATCTCAACCAAGATGCTTCCATAGAAGTCAATTTCATGAAACATCCTACTTTAGATAACTAGCTCGAATCCTCCACTTACATCTTTAGATTAGCATGATTGGATAATATTAACACGAATATATAATCAATACGATAATAGACAATCACACACGACACAAAGATTGCGTGGTTCACCTACCCTTTGTAGGCTACATCCACGACCAAAAACCAACCCGAGAATCTTTCATTATCATAACAAGTTATTACATCGACACTTTATATAATCAACTGGTTATGTAACCCACTAGCGCTAAACGTTAGAAACAATAAGACATATTACGAAGAGTTTACCTCTTCCTTTGTTCTTCTTCTTCCATAACTTCTACCACCATGGTTGCTTCGACTTTAAACAAGAACACGGAGAACATCATGAATTCTAGCTTCTCCCATATGAACCCTAGAAACCCTAGATTTCTCCCATACCCGTTATTTCTACAAGTCTCTCTTCTCACATAGATTTTGCCCAATCACCAACCATTGTAGGACACAACGGTTGTGACCCTCGATCACTCTCATAAAGAGAGGATTCTCCAAGAGAATGGATTTCTACTCACAATATAGCCCAAGTCTTAGAACTCCTACAAATAGTCTCACACCTTAATTAGGAAACCTTAAACTTGGAAAACACTCCTCCAAACCGTCATACAAGTTTCCTAATCCAAATAAACCTTGTAGACATTCCAAACCCGAAACTGCCCTTTAGCCACGGTTTTGACAAAGATTAGATCACTGTTTTTGCTTCAAAAACTGTCACCTAAAGTCCAATTTCAACTATGTGGTTTTGTATACGGAACAAAACCCCATAGAAATGTTTAGGATTCTCTGATTTTTGCCTCTCTCGTAGTAATTTATCCTACAGATGTGCATTTCTTAGCTGCTAAGAGAATTTTGAGATACATAAAAGGAAACACTTCTTATGGCATTCTATTTCCTAAAGGATTTTTGGCAGTTCATGGTTTTAGTGATGCAGATTGGGATGGAGATCTTGACACAAGGAGAAGTACAGGTAGTTATTTCATCTTTTTTGGGTATAATCCAATTTCTTAGTCTAGAAAAAGACAGTAATACAATGCCTAGAAGTTCAATGTAAGTTTAATATAGGAGTCTTGCTCAAATCGCACCTTAAGTGGTTTGGCTTGTCGCTTGCTCAAGGATCTTCACATCTTTCTACCAATTCCTCATATTATTAAGTGTGACAACATAAGTGTTGTCTCTCGCGCTCTAATCCCGTTTTTCATATTAAGAATTTAGCAAGCTTGACAATCATTTTATCAGGGAGCTTGTGCAATCTAAGATTTTGGATGTACATTACATTTCCACAAATCAGGTTGTAGATATCTTTACTATGGGCTTAACATGACCAAGATTTAGCTTTTTTTTGAGTAAAGTTGAAGGTTTTTTCACCAAAGCACCGTCCTCTCGAGGGGGTAATAACGTATGAATTATCTCTGGATAACACGCTCTTAATTTACATTTAAACTGTTAACTGTCATTTTCATTAATTGTTGTCAGTTGAGTCGTTTCATGTAATCATTGGTTAGTTATCTCAGTCACGTATTGGTTATGAGACCATGGACGACCACCGAAATAATGTGAATGATGCCCGAAAAGAACCATGAACTATAATATAGAGGAACCCACTTTCATTACTAAGGAGAGCTCCACTCGCCGCATGTTTCTTCGAAATTTATTGAAACAAGTCAATTCTACCGGAAACTTATCCTAAGGTTTCCTCGCCAAGACCGACGATGACGGATGAAGCAACCCGTCTGGTGTGGTGTTGTTTGTCAGTCAGATGTTCTTGTATAAATACAAGAACCCTTTTCTCTATTCTGTGTAACGTGTAAGACAATTGACTAGATCAATTGCATCTATGATCTACCTTCATCTATATTAATGAAAATATAAACTTCTACTACGAGAAAGTGATCTGAATAATGACCAAAATAGACAAGTTTAAAATTATTTTCAAATGCCATCAAACAATGATATATATTTAATTCTCATAATATTTAAATACATATATTGACTAAATGAAACACTCGTTTGGGTTAAACGCACCTCTTACTAAATACAACCACTTTATACATGTAATTGGGCGAAATACAACTCCGTTACTTGTTATAATTTCCACACATACAAGTATACAACCCAAAAAATGTCGACTCTTTATTTCTTAGAATCACTACGAATCTCTAATTCCCCGTTGTTTAAATAAAAAAAAATACCAGAATTCCTTTCATTTTCTCAATCAAAAATTAATGATAGGATCGTTCTTAGTTTGTCAAGCAAGTTGATCGATTGGAAAGGCTATAAAGTACAGACATCCCAAACTTAAATCACCTTAATAATAAAAAAAAAAGGTGTTCCTTTATATACCCCCAAGAAGTACTAATGGTGCCCTTACTACAGTAGAAACTCTATAAATTAATGATGTCGGGACCATCACAATTTATTAATTAAACGAGATATTAATTAACCGATAAATTAATAATTAATAATTTATATATTAATTAATATTTTATTAACTTATAGATATATTTCATATCATAAGTTAGACAAAATTGATGCTTTCGTCATTGTAAACTTCGATCAACAGATAACACAAGTTTAAACAATTTGGATGAACATACAGACAGTGAAATCACTCAAGACTTGCAAAACTCGATTGAGAAATTGAGCTATCGCAATTCAATGGATGTCATAAATTATCCGAAAGAAAATGAAGTTACACAGCTTGTTGATCGATGAAGAAATAATCAACAACGTTATGGAACCGATAAAGTTGTGAAAGAAGATGACGAAAGTTCTAAAATAGAGCCCTTCACGAAACGAGACTATTAAAGCTGCAATCACATTGAATAATTTCTTATTTGAGCTATGAGAAAACAACACCAAAAATTCTTACAATGATAAGAAAATTAGAGATGAAATTCAATACGATATTGACTTTAGTAAAAAAGAAGACAATTAAATCATTTTTCAAAAGTCTTACCAAATCACTAATGTATTAAATAAATATATGCATTATTAATTTATATTTCGTATGGGGTCTACATAGGTCATCAAAAATGTATTATCTTATAATTTTAGCGAATTATTAATTTGGCACGTTGTCCCCGACTCGGGACCGGCCAAAAATATTATTTAAGAGAGTTTATTAAATAATCGAGTATTAATTAAAAGAGTTTCTACTGTAATTAGTTATGTTACTTATAATTTAGTTAGTATAAAAATTCTAATTGTTTGAATTTATTATTCTAGTTTAGATAGTTTGTAGACCTAGATATGATTATCTTGATAATCTAGATCTTGCTAGACATCTTACCGAACAAATGAGTTTCTTAGATTAAGTGGAAGAGCCTTTGTTTGACTCAACTAAATCTCTGATTTACTTCTTGAGATTGATAGAGCAATCACCGAATACAGTTTAGTCCTTCAATATTTCGGAAGACGATCGCAAGGAGTTGAGTGCAAGAAGTCTTCACGACAAGTGAAACAACTTAAGATAGTGGACTCTATTTTTAGGAATCACATGCATTGGCCAGATTGGTTGAAGGCGCATAAATACCGAGGAAAATAGGTAACTAGGGTTAGTTTACTTGGTCTCAACTATACGAAGTTGGTAGTAGTATTTATATAGTGGCTTAATTTTGAGAGTATTCAAAATTGGATCTAGGTCCCGGGGTTTTTCCAGTGTTTACGGTTTCCTCATTAAAAACTGTTATGTGTTTTTACTTTACTTTTCACCTTATAATTATTGTTTTAATTATAATAAAGTAATTGCATTTGTACGTTAATCCAGACACTTGGGTTTGATCCCTATAATCAGGTTTGGTTAAGGATTTATATAACAAGTGTAAACCTTGTGGTTGTTATCTTCTTGACAGTCTATGTCTATATTAGATCACGTAAGGTATCTTTCATATAGGTTGATATCAAAAAAATTGTGGTGTACTCGGCACCCTCGTCAGTTGACTCATAACACCTTTGATTTCTAACAAAGGTGGTCAAATTATCCAACATTTATGGAAATCCTCTAAGCTATGAAAATCCCCAACGTTTTTTCCAACGTATTCCTAATTATCAAGAATAGCAAAAGATCGAAAGGAAACCGCGGTTAATATTTTGTAAATTTAATGTTATTTCTAACCCGTGTAAAATTTAAATTCACTTTACTAACATTTAAATTTTAAATGTCAAATAATTAACCATGTTATATTCGACACAATTGTGAATATTTTTTTTTTACCAAAACCTGCTGGATCACATCGACTATGTAATCTTATCCGTCAAATGGCAAATTGGTTTTCTAATTCCTTTTATTTAGTGTCTTTTTAAATCTCAATCAGTCACATGCTCTTATGTATTAATCCTTCGAAAAGTAATCTTAAAATATAATTTCGTTGCGTTTCTACAAATTCGGGATCCATACCAGACCATTACCTAATGTATAAAAAGTGAAAATCCCAATCTGACACACAAGGAATCTCCGCGACGCGTTTAGAGGTGGGCCAAAAACATGATCCAAATGTGGACCAATCCTATAGTGGTGGTTTTTTTTTAAAGCATAACGAAATCTCAAAACAATAATCAACGGTTAGATTTTATTGGTCCATCAATTATGGTCCATTTTAACTTTTTCCCTCTACAAGAGCACATTATCAGCTTCCATGGCAGTGAAACTGCAAATTCAGCTTTGTTACATATACAAGTAGAGTGCACGTGCGTTGCACGTTGGCCAACCTTATTTTTTTTTTTGTAGGGAAAATAAATAACGGAGCTTCCATGCTAGACTCGTAAACAGTTTTACCGAGAACCATCCCAAAAAGAAATTTAATGGAGTTTGGGATGCCCTTTTAGCACAGAGATATATATGATATATCGGTAATAATGGTTCTTTTTCCATCTCCCTGATGGAATCATAGTTGAAAAAACTGTCGCTAAGTTTAGCATTTTCCAAAGACCGATGCTGAACTCATCGCTAAAGAAAACCTCAAGAGCACATCCAAAGGCAGTTCAAGAATTTATCTAGCATTGCCATATGGGGATAAAATGGGCAGTCAAGATATATGAAGATTTATTGTCGGTAAACTCAGCATTTTTGGAAAAATAATGAGGCAAGTGTGTTGCACCTAATGAGAAAGTACTCTCCCAAACGTGGCATCAAGGAACATAGGTGTTATAACTGTTAGTAGAAGACCTAATATAACACACGTGTTGGAGCCGCAGTTCCTCATTCACTTTCGTCTCCCTAATCTCATCTCCATTCCTTTCTTGTTTTTTCTGGGGAATTCTCTCTACAAAGCTATTAGTAGAAGACCTAATAGATAAATATCAAGAACTAAGATATCTTTGCTTTGATCTCGATCTCTATCTCTTACACCCGATGGTATAGTTATCGTTGGATATCGTTTTCTTTATCCCGATGATGTCCTCTTGGTTTTCTATTATGCAAATGGTTGATTCGTATTATTTGATTAGAATCGCAGTAATATCCCCATTGTCAAACTGGTCATGGTGACCATTAACATCTAAACCCCATTTAAGATTTCTGATGGCGGATTTAGTATTGTAGGTTTTAAATTTTTAAGCTGTAATGGTGTTCGACTCGTTCAGTTTTTTTATTTTTAGTTTTGAATCCCTGCAATTTACACTATCTTCACAGAGATTCCCGATCGATCCAACGACTAAGCTTACTCTGAGAGTCAGACGATCGAACGGATCTCATGAAAAGTGCACAGGGAATTATTTTCGCTTATATTTCCTAATCCTTGATCCGACTTACCGGAAGTCAAAATACGGAAATCCAACGGATATGAAGAGTGGAGTTTTAATATCTTGCGCCCATTAAAGGGGGGAGATGAATTTGTCCCCATCCATGCTTTGCAAGACTCGAGACGCGACATGAAATTTCTTGGAAGCCAATAATGTTTTTTCCGTTTTGCAAAAGGTTACGAAATCACCACCATCGTACAAGTCACGCTGCTACTCATGTCGCAGCATGTAATCCGGTGTTCCACTCATCCATACACCCTATGGTCATCACCAACATAAAAGTCATGCCCTGGGCAAGTAAAATCGTAGACACTCATGATAGAAGAATGCCAATGCACGCCGGCGAGCGCACATTCAAGGTGAATTTTACGATCGTATAGCGCAAAAGACCATACAAGTAGAGGTGTAAATTGGGATGCGGCAAAGACGAGCACAGCCAAAGACAACACGCTAAAATTTGAAACAAAGCCAAAGACGTGACTTAGCTCAAAGACGACAACACGTTAGTTAAATGGGACGTGGCTGGGTTTGACCAATTGGCACAAAGAGCGCAAAGACAAAGACGCGCACGGATAAGCACGTGGCCCAGCCCAGCACAGCACGTTGAGAGAGCACGTCATAACATGTACAAATACACAATATAACAAGGCATAATACATCACATTTTTTGTATATTTCACAAAAGAGCCACTATTCTAGCTAGTTTTTAACATGTTATGTTGGCTTATTTATAACAACACATATAATTCCTTAATATTTGGAAAATATATTTCAATATCGTTGTTATAATGTCGTCACCTGTATTTAACTAGAACATTAATTTACATGACAATAATCCAATTTTATATTTAATGGGATATTTCTTTTTATTGAATAAACTTGTTAAATTTACTTGAAATAATTTCAAATGATATGTTGTCTAATTAAATTTTGTGATAATAGAAACTTAATGTATACATTAAGTGATTTCAAATTGTTTATAAGACGTGTACAAAGACGCGACGCACATCACGATACGTTTATTCGTGTGTTGTGCCGTGGGTCATCTTTGGCCCAACCTTTTGACTAAGTAAAGCACAAGACGCAAGACAAAGACGTTTAAATCGTTGGCACAAAGACAAAGACGACACACATGGCACGTGAAGCACGCGATTCGTGTGTCAGGGTGCCGGGCCGGCACGTTTTACACCTCTACATACAAGTCATGCCATGGTGCATATAAAATCGTAGACCCTCGTAATGAAATGGCATCAATGTACTCTATATTTACGAGATATTTCGCTATGAGAGGGTCAGGCTAGGGCGAACGCATTTTTGATGCACGTCATGCACACAGGGCCCTGGTAAACCATATAGATGGTGCCGCATTTTCAACCCTTCGACCATGATATTCATCTTTCGTGCTATCAGATAAATAAAATCTTGATATCATTTTAGGCCCTGGTGAACCGTATACGTGTTCGGCGACTTGTTCACCGATGCACCAAAAAAACCCATGCTTTCTACAATTTTTGCTTAGTCCTTGAGCGTTATCAAGATTTTTTCTATATTCGACAGCACAATAAATGAATATCATGATCGAAGGGTTGAAATCACGCCACTTCGCCATTCACAAGTTACTCGTATATAAGCCCGCCAGCCCCTTAACATTTTCACAAAAAGTAGGAATCTCTGAGAAACGACGCGTAAAGAAATGCTTTTTCCGTTTTAGGGAGTTATTGAGTGGGACCCAAACCTGCAGTTCACCACTAAGGGTTTCTTATTTTGTTCTAGGGTTTTGCTTTATATTTGCATTTTTGATTTCATTCTGAGACCTTCATCATTTCAATCTCTTCCTTCTTCTTCTTCTCTCACATTATGTTTCGGTGATAAGAAGACCGCCGGAGATTGTCCATCCCGCCGTTTCTCTACATTTCCGGTCATTTCAAGGTATTTTGAGTTCAGTCTTTCAACCAAAACCCTAAAAAAATCTGATGGGTTCAGTGGTTTTTGTTTATGAAGATGGGTTTTAGGTCTGCTTTTTCATAAATCTTTGAAAGAAATGTGTAGATTATGAGTTTTTTTCAAGGATTTACTTGTTTTTGTGTTTGATTCTGTGGTTTTCAGTTTTTTTTTTTTTTTTTTTTTTTTTTTGTTTAGAAAATGGGGTTTTAGGTCTACTTTTTGATAAATCTAAGAATGGGTGCTTGGATTATGAGATTTTTTCAAGGATTTGTTTGTTTTTGTGTTTGATTCTGTGTGTTTTTCAGTTTTTTCTGCGGGATTTAGGTTTCATTGTGTTTGATTCTGTGATTGTTTTCTGACTTTGTTTTTGTTTCTTCTCTGTATGTTGGATTTTGGGGATTTTTTTTCACTTTTTCAAGGAGCAAGCAGTATTCTAAGGTATTATTTTCACACTTACTTATACCGTGTTTTTGATGTTTTGTTTCAGCTTTTATTTACTCTAGTAATATTGTTAAGCATTTTCTTCAGTGAGTTGGGGTTTGATCTTGAAACCCTAGAAATTGTTATCATCAAAGACCTTCATCTTGCATGATAGTTGTTACTGATCTTTGCTTGTTTATGTACATTATATGTGAGATTATGAGTGTTTTAAGTGGTGGTATGCTTTTAGTTAAAAGATGGTGTTAAGGGGTTTTATGATCCTACCCTTAACAGTTGGTGTTGAGATGTTTTATGATCCTAGATGGGTTTAATGCTTCTAGGTTAAGTGTTGCTTTCAAGGGATATTATGTTTCTAGGTTGATTGTTAATGTTTGGATGAGATATGTATGTTCTGGGGTCTTTCAGCATTTTGTTAACTACTCCTTACTAGCAACTCTGATAGTACTCAAGTAGGTAAGTTTTGTTGATTACTCAAGCCCATTTATACTATGTTAAGATCTTTTAGCATGTTTGGTGATGGAAATCGTGGAATTATTGATGTTCTATGAGAATATACTCTCTTTAGAAAAGTTATGTTATATATGGAACTTGGGGGAGAAGAGTGTATAAAATCTATGAGAATATACTCTCTTGATTTATGTTTTCTAAAATGAGATGTTTAAGTGTATGCACTTTGAAATCCAATTGTCACTTTCTTTACTAGCAGCAGCTTTAAGTCTTTTGAAGTTATCTGAATGCTGGAATTAACATATTTTGTTACTTTACTGTTATGTTTTAAAGCCTGAATACCTTTTGCAAGTGTGATACTTCTGTATATTTTCCTTGG
The DNA here is from genome assembly GCA_023531295.1 of Papaver armeniacum. Classification (NCBI taxonomy): domain Eukaryota; kingdom Viridiplantae; phylum Streptophyta; class Magnoliopsida; order Ranunculales; family Papaveraceae; genus Papaver; species Papaver armeniacum. The sequence continues at coordinate 142,529 of JAJJWW010012189.1, forward strand.
TTTAAGTCTTTCATCCCATAAGGATACCTCTAATTTCATATACATGGTTTATCAAGTTAATGAAAATTTCATTGCTTAAATGATGCAGGAGGCAAAATGAGTCAGAAAAAAGGGGGTGGCAAGCCATCTTTTCCTGGTACTAGTAGTTCACCTGCAAAAGGGAAAGATGCAGGTGGGCAAATCTCTGGAGGTTCAGGCTCTGGTAACAAAAAAGGCTGGAGTTGTTCAGCTGGGTTCTAATATCGCAGACCTAAGCCTTGATTCCGGTAAAGATTCTGAGTGGGAGGTAGTGTCTCGCAAGAATCGAGGCGCGGCAAGTGCACCAAAACAGTGGGGTCCCCAAAATTCCTCTTCTCCATCCTTGGTTTCAGGAAGTTCCCAAAATTCCTCTTCTGCATCCTGGGTTGCAGGAAAGGTTACAGGAGGTGCCTGGCAGGATAATAAGTCAGGTGGACGAGGAGTTACGAAAAGCCAATCTCCCAATGCCTGGGAGAAAAATTACATGGCACCACCAAGTAAGATTGCTCCTCCTTTACAACATGGTTGGCAGTGGGGTGCAAGAAATGGCCAAGTTCAAGCTAAGGCAGCAGAGAATGTACCAGTTCAAGCTAATCCAGCAGAGAGAGAGAGTCTCGAATATGATATTGATTATGAGGAAGACATGATCGAAGATAGTGATGATGACATCTATTCTGATGGTTTTGATTCAGATGAAAGTGTGAAGAGCCATGAGACCCGCAAACAGAACAAGTGGTTTAAGAAGTTCTTCGACATCTTAGATAAATTGACCCTTGAGGAAACAAATTCAGCTATACGGCAGTGGCACTGCCCAGCATGCCAAAATGGACCAGGCGCAATTGACTGGTACAAAGGATTGCAACCACTAATGGCCCATGCTAAGACTAAAGGATCGAAGAGGGTGAAGCTTCACAGAGAGTTTGCAGAACTCTTAGATGAGGAGCTGAACCGGAAGGGAACTTCTGTTGTACCAGTTGGTGAGGTATATGGTAAATGGCATGGTCTTCATCAATCTGTTCCTGATAAAGAAATTGTTTGGCCTCCAATGGTTGTAGTTATGAACACTCAGCTTGATCAAGACGAAAATGAGAAGGTATGATTTAATTTTTGAACTAGAAAATGGAATTTGTTATCATTGAATTTTGGTTCATTTTGTTAGTGGTGGGTTGATTTTAAATATTCTGATAAAAAGCATAAATCTGGGAAGTAGGTATATGTGGGGAGTTGCTTTCTTTAATTTGCATATCTGCTTTATTGTCCTTCCAAAGAATCCTGTTCAATCATGCATCTGTATAACGATCATTAGGAGTTTCTGGATTTTGTTATACTCTGTTTAGTTATTTACCACTTGTGTTCCTTATATAATTCATTGCTTCCTGTCATCTGCTATGTATCTCATATAGTTTGTGTTGTTGAATGGATTTCAGTGGCTTGGCATGGGTAATCAAGAGCTGCTTGATTATTTTAGTGCGTATAATGCAGTGAAAGCCCGTCATTCCTATGGTCCGAAAGGGCACCGGGGGATGAGTCTCCTTGTATTTGAAGGCTTACCTACAGGCTACGTAGAAGCCGAGAGACTTCACAATCATTTTGTTAAGGAAGGAAGAGACAGGGATGCCTGGGATCATCGCAGAATTCTGTTCTATGCAGGTGGAGCACGCAAACTGTATGGTTTCATCGCAAAACAAGGAGGATATGGATAACTTCAACCTCCATTCTCCAGGTTTGTTTCACATCTTTAGCTTCAGTACAGTAGTATGGTTCATTCTTTTATTGAAGGTCATCGTACCATGTCTTCGTAGCTTGTAGTGCAATTATCCAGCTGTTATTTTTCTTATAGAATGATTTGCTTTTAGATATATATTAAATTCGGCTTCTAAAGGTAGTTAAATATGTTTTGTTTACATTCTTCAACGTGCTTAACCAGGCAAGTCAAAGCTGAAATTTGAAATGAGATCATATGAAGAGATGGTGGTAACCCCAATGAAGCAAATGAGTGAAGAGAATCAGCAGCTGTTGTGGTATAAGAACAGGCTCGATAAAAATCAACGGCACACCAAAGGCCTCAAGAATCACTTGGGATTATGAGTGAGAGGTTACGAAAGACGCGAAAGAGAATGTCATTGTTCGGGAAAGAACAAAATTGCAACATGAGCAGAACAAGGAAGAGGTAAATTCCAAAACTAGTTGCTGTTCTAAAGCTGCTGTCTGTGTTTTCGTATTTCTTGAGTAGTTAGCAGGCCTTTTATATTTAGCTCTCACTGCTCTTGCTTTCTGCTATTGTTTCTTTGACCATGGTCATGGTTGTTGAAGTAGTTTTTTTTTTTCTCTTGTGATTGTTTTTGTTGAGTTGAAAATAGACTTTTAGAAGCACTGAAGTTCCCAACATTTTACAGAAGTTAAACTTGAAAATTAGACTTCATAAGTTTCAAAGGGCTAATATAGTTACTATTTTCTAAAGCTCATTAGGTTAACTTGAAATGGAGTTTGTTGCAAGGGGTGATTAACTTAAAATAAATCGTGACTGACATCATGTTTATGTGTACTATGTCCTTTTACCTTAGTATATATTGAAACTCTAGTGCCAGCTCCATTATCTGTGCATTGGTGATTTGTTTGCTTTTCCCTACTCTTCTCTTTGTCAGTAACTATGAACTCAACTATCTGTGATGTAAGTATACTGTGATTGACATTTTGATTTTTTTTTTTAACATTTATGATTTATCTTGTTTTTTTTTATCATAGTATATACCAGTGAACCTAATTGTATAACATAATCATAGTATATACCAGTGAACCTAACTGTATAACATAATCATTGTATATACCAGTGAACCTAATTATAAAACATATTAATTGTAATTAATACCAGCATTGCGAGGCCTGCTTTTATGAGTCGCTCGTTTTGGTTTTATCTATGTTTACTCTTTGTTAATAATTGTCTTATATGACTCTGATATGTTCATTTTTATAGATGGATCAACAAGAACAATTTTACAAGGCCCAAATAGAGATGATCCATCAAATGACAGGGGAAAGAAAAAACTTTGCAGAACAGCTTCAAGCAGAACGCACAAAGCAGTTGAATGTTGCAGATTCCAAGAATACTGAAGAGAACCTGATCAGGTAACAGTTCTTAACATTTGTACTAAGAAAACAGCACTTTGAAGTTTGAACCCATTTTTTCTGTGTGCATTATGTGGTTGATATCATTAGTATTGCTTTGTCCAGGAACAAGGAGATTGCAAAATTCATCGAGACCCAGGAGGAAGGCATAGATCAATTTTTAGCCGAAAGAGACAGCTTGATCAAATTGCACGAAGAGAAGAAAGCAGAGCTGAAACGTAAGCATTTGCAAGAAGAGGTTGACCTGGAGAAGGAGTTCGATACATCGTTGACTGAACTCATGAGTCGCTACAGTCCTCAATCCGCTTGAGGAGGATTCTAGCTTTGGTTCATGCTCACAAGTAGAAGTTGTAGAGAGGGATATGCAGGAACATACATACAGTCTTTCCCGTTTTAGCCATAGACACCCAGTTAACTTACTGCACTCTTTTATTTTCTTCTGTTTGATTTCTAGGCTTAAGTTCTGAAGAAAATGACTCCACTTATTTTCTTCCTTTTGAAGTCTAGGCTTTTATATGCTGAAGAAAATGAAAAGACAAATGGTGGTATAGTAGTATACCGAAACTCTTTTACTGTTTGATTTTTCAATCAGTAATACTAAATACTATTAGTACTTAACTTAGAATTTCCTCTTATTTCCCAATATTATGCTTTGCACAAATTTCATATCAGCAAAATCGTTGGAACTTGGAAATGGTAGAAAGATTTCTTGTGGATGAGTCAGATTCAACGATTCAGACTCAGACTCGGTTTAATATCAGTAACTGATATTATGGCGTGCACAAACTTCAAATTGCAGTAATATGATAGTGTGTTTTTAAACGTCTTTCTTTCGGTAAAATTAGTAAATAATCCCATTATTCCATTTCTTCTGGATGAGTCAGACTCGGTTAATCCTAAGATGACTCAGTCAAATAAGAAGAAAAATGACGGAAAGACCCTTTATCTCCACTCGAAAAACCAAATAGCTCCATTTTTCTTTTTCTTTAGCCGCTTCCTTCTCTGCAAACACAGGGACTGCAATGGCAGTTCTTCCCAATTATGGTTTCCGGCGCTTAAATTCTCTATTGGGGTTCCACAAAAACCGTACAACTTCTTCATCATTTTACTGCTGCGCTTCTCTTTCAATTGAGAAAAAAATTAAAGAAGAAGATGAAGAATTACAGCCTTCAATAAGTACTAATAGTAGTAGTACTCCAAAGACTAAACCTTCATCTTTTTTCCCAAAGAAGAACCAGACATTAGAACTTGTCTGTGAAAGCTTTAGATTTAAAGGAAAAGGTGTTTGTAAAGTTGAAGAAACTGGGTTTGTTGTAATGTGCGATCGTGCTCTTCCTGGTGAACGTTTCATTGGTCGTGTTACTCGTAAGAAAGGAAGTTATGCTGAGGTTAGTTAGTATGTCTCTGGGGTTTTCAGCTGAAAATGCTAATTTTGAGTGTGTCAAGTGTTTGATGTAATGCCTGACTGGAAACTGGTATATGGACTTTGTTTTTTGTTGAATTTTGTAGGTGCAGAAGTTAAAGACTATTACTCCTCACAATGATTTGGTTGAGGCGCCGTGTGAGTATGCTTCCGCTTGTGGAGGTTGTAAAACGCAGAATTTGTCGTATGAGGCTCAAGTTAGAGCTAAGGAACAACAAGTTCATGAGTTGGTGATACATGTTGGGAACTTTTCTGTGAATGACGTAGAATTTGCTAATGTGATGAAGCCTATTGTTCCTTGTGATATTCAGTTTAATTACCGGAATAAGGTGTGTATGGACTGGTGAAACTACCCTACTTGATCACATTTATATGGTGAATTAGTCTAGTTATCTTGATTTATATTGACTTACTGGGTTTATGTCTCATTTTTCGTTTTTAACTTGACATTCTGCAGATGGAATTTTCTTTTTGGTACTCAAAAGTGGCTCCCTGTGGAGGAGTTGCATGAGAGGCAAGATCAATGACTATGCATTGGGATTGCATGCACCAGGTTTTTTTGATAAAGTCCTCAACGTTCAAAAATGCTTATTACAAAGTGAGGCTGCTAATACGGTATGCTTAAAATGTTGAAACATTAAAATCTGAGATCTGAAACAAGTTCAATTATATAATCTTGAGATCTGAAACATCATGCTCAATGACTTGAGGCTTATGCCAAGTGTTAAGATCACTGTAGGCGGAGTTATGTAAACTTACTTTGCACGTGCTTCTAAATTTAGGACCAATCTACTACGTATATAAACCCAAAATTGCAACTTAACTACGGGTTACTGGAGTTGTGGGTTGGATGGTATGCGGACAAAGGCAAGGCTTATTGTATATTGGGAGCCAAGGGCTTTGAGGTAGTTGTTTATAGTGTTGTTGCTGCTTTTGCCCTAAAAAGAGCGAACGAGAAATATACGAACTTGATTTTGTTGTTTTTTCTTCCAATCAAAATTAGGAATGTAATCAAACTCTTGAGACACCCTTTTACATCCACTGCTACACCAACCTCTACTGTAAGGTCACCACTTAATACCTGGCATCTTTCATATATGTCAGCACGTAAAAGAGAACCAGCAGGTAAATCATTGGTGTCAAAATAACGCCTGTAGCTTTTATTCTTCTTTTGTTAATGACTCCGTTTTTTCTCCCACTTCTAAGCTTTCTTTCTCTGCCATATGAGCCCCTGTATTGATTTTTCATAGATTCTTCTTTACTGTGATCCAAATTGCAATCTAATTTTAAGTTATAGTGTTTTATTGTCAACCAGGTTCTTGCGATTGTTCAAGATTGCTGGAGGGATCCAGAACTTGGTCTTTCTCCTTATTGTGTTCCTAAGCATGTTAGGTTTCTTAAACACCTTGCTTAGGACGGGGTGTATACTGTCAGATTTTTAAGAGGTTTATCAGATTGAAAGTGTTTTGTTTTCGTATACTGTCAGATGCAAGCTTATTTTAATACTAATAAGAGATTTTGAGACTTGTTATTATTATGATTTCTGTTTCAGTGACGCCAAGACTGGATCGCCTGAGCTAATGGTTAATTTTGTCACTTGTTCCTACAAGCCAGAGCTTCTAAAGCCTCTTGTCGACAAGATTTCATCTATTTCTGAAGTGGTTTGTAATTTTACTATATTATTTGTTTCCGTACTCTCTTTTCTGTTTCCTCATACAGTCATGATTTAGGACCTTTAGGGTTTGCATTTATAAATTTTAACTCGTTTATTGTTTGTAATACGACAGGTAAGCATCATCAATAATGTTAATACTTCTGTTGGTAACACATCAGTTGGGGAAGCAGAATACATTTTATAAGGGGAAATCTTCCATCTCGGAGGCCTTACGTGGTATTACTTTTCAAATATCAGCAAACTCTTTCTTCCAGACAAATACTTACTCAGGTACAACATGCTGTAGGAACTACTTTCTGTCTACAATGTTATCCAATTTCAAGGAGGATCTTATATAATTTCTGGAAGAAAATGTGGACAAGGGAAAGTAAATAAACTGCAATGTTTTTCCCTTTCAGGCAGAAGGTTCTATACAGGCTTATTGAAGAATGTGCCAGTCTTGGGAATGGCTCAGAGTTGTTCTTGACCTGTTTTGTGGAACTGGAACCATTGGTCTCTGACACTGGCGAAAAATAAATATCTCTGTTTTTAGTGATTTTGCAACTAGTAATCTCTTATCTCGTTGGTGACTAATCACGCTGTTGGCTTTTCCGCTGCAGGGTGAAACATGTTTATGGCTAGAAATGGTTCCTCAATCCATTTCAGATGCTCGCCGAAATGCTGAGAATAATGGCATCAGCAATGCTACATTTATCCAAGGAGACCTCAATAAAATCAGTGATGATTTTGGTGATCAGTTTCCTAGGCCAGATATTGTCATTTCAGGTTATCTTGTTGCTCATTATGAGTTTACTTGTGCATCTACATAGTTGCTCACATCTTCTGGATTTTGCAAAGCCATGTCCCAGAGATGAATTGCCATATTTCAATATAGTAACATGACTCTGTATAAACTCTTGCAGATCCAAATCGCCCTGGTATGCACTTGAAGTTGATAAAGTATCTACTGAAGCTAAGAGCTCCACGCCTTATTTATGTGTCTTGTAATCCCGCAACCTGTGCTCGTGACCTTGATTACCTTTGCCATGGTCTGGTACGTAAACTGGTGTTATTTTTTATCAGTCTTGTCCTTATTTCTTCTTATCCTTCGTAAATGCTAATAAGAGATATTGTGCAGGAAGAGAAAAATATAAAAGGATGTTACAAACTTAAAAGCTTACAACCAGTAGATATGTTTCCTCACACTCCTCATATCGAATGCGTGTGCTTGCTGGAGCTCGAATGATCCCTCGTATTCTTGCTTCTTTCGGCCAAGGTCTGCGTACACTTCACATATTCAAATAACTGTTCGGACACACTATGGCATCATCAAACTTCTCAAATCATGCAACTTCGTTAGATGCCTAGCACTTCTCTGTTGTTGAATTGAACAACTGTGACCGCCTGACCGGCAATACTGAAAAGTCGCCCATGAGCTTATGCTGATCAGCAATTATGTTTGTCTGTCGGATTTCTCCATTGCAGTGGACAGATATGTGTAAGAAAATAGCAAATGTTTTAAATGTATACTAATGTTACCTTTGCAGTTTGCACATGTATTCCCACTTCCTTTTTAAGCGAAGAGACATGGATGGAAATTGGAATCAGTGAATAAACTGCAATTTGCAATTTCAAAATGGACTACCGTGATATTAATTAACGGATTAGTTTTTAAGTTTCGGATGTTTTAATTTTCGAATTTTCTTCAGTTATCCTTTACATTAACAAAATTTGACGAATTTTCATTGATTACTCTTTGTATATCTCATCAAATTTTTCATTAAGGTTTGTTGCCGGCTAATGAAATGAGAATCAAAAACAGAACTAAGAAACACGAGAAACATGTACAATGAAGTGAGAAGTTATAATTAATCAGGTACAGGGTCCAAGTAATAACAGAAGCGCACCCAAATAACAGATTGTCAAATGGTTGAAACTCTTACTATTAGTCATTTACTAAATTCTCTTCTAATCTCTATGGAAATGATATTCCCAGACAACACTAGAAAGGTTCCTCTCAAGCTGCTAGTTATCATTCCGGTGATTGTAAGAAAAACATCAAATAAACCCTACTTGATATAAACTGCAAAAAAAGCATGCATAAGCTGCCTTCAGCGGCAAAGAAGACCGCTTTATCATCTGATTTGCATACACATTTACGGATAGAGAAATTTAGTTTCCTCTAATGGCTCAAAAATATGAACGAAACATGTTTATCCATATATAAGAACTACATGAAAGGAAGTGTTTAGCTTGTGAATTTTCAGAAAACATACCAACTGGCCACCGCTAAAAACACCTTAACTATCTTATACTCCATTATGAAATTTAGTGTCTTAACCAAAACATTAGTTAATTTAGTGTCTTAACCAAAAGAAAATAAATTTAGTGTGAGAAAGGGTAAACATCAAGTGTGAAGTGTTCATGTGATTTGTTTTAAAGGTGAAAAGTAAAACAAATGCCACTTCTATATGATCTTAGTTTTTCTCAGCTAATTAGCCACCTAAAAAATATAATGATCATTTTGTGTGCATTCTAAAAATCCAATTCATGCATCTAGTATAAATAAGTAAGTAGAATTTACTAAATAGTGGCTGTGTTCAAATTCTACATTATCACTCTTGTATTTTAAAAATTGCATACCGTAAGGGATCGAGATATCGGAGAAAACTAGAAAAAACTCCAATAAAAACTTCTAAAGGTCTCAGAGAAGCCAACAGTTTGAGAGATAAATTAAGCACTTTTTGCCTATTCATGGTTTTAACTTGTCGCATGTAAGAAACATATGTTTAGGGCCTTTGAGCATAATTCCTAACATGTTGTAGAAACATGAGGAAAATCGTGAAGGAAAATACCATGTTCATCCAATATGTCTCAATGTATTTATAGAAAAAAAATTATGCCTATTTGATATATATGTACATTGTAGATTTGTTTCACCACTCTCCCCAACTATAAAACCTGGCCAGTTTGAGCCCTATCAATAAAAGATAAAAACGGGCCATCATAAAGTAAAATAAAAGAAAATTCTTACTCAACTATTTTTCTTAATTAGGTTGATTAATAGATGTTTGGTGGGAATGTTATAAATATCCCCCATTTTGGTTGATCTTGCACAAATACCTCCAAGGGGTAAAAATTAAGCTTTTTGGAGTCAACTTGAGAAAGTTACTTACACTGTTTGGAAGCAACTTGTATAAAGTTGCGTCCACTTCTGGAAGCAATTTGTGCTAGTTGTGTCCACTTCTGGAAGCAACTTGTGCTAGTTGCTTCCACTTTTCAAAAGGTATGGATATTTTTAAAAACTGAATAAGGGTATATTTCAAGAGGTAGATTTTGAGGGGTATCTAAATAATGTTCCCTTTAATCTTCATAACCTAAAAATCAACTAATATTAATTGGTCATCAGAATATATGATTTTATTTTGATCTTTTGAAAAACATCAACCAGGAATCTGTGGATGTTCATGCGCTCATAGACCAATTTTGGGTTGATATTCTTCACAAAAACAGAGGAATCAGTAGTACATATATTACTTACGACATAGACAATTTTTAAGAATCCGAGGACTATGGATGTACATATAGATCGATTGTCTAATACTTTCATAGATAAAGTATTCATTCATAGTTTTGGGAAATCAACACATTAAATAGTTTAGGAAATTAGCATTACATATAATTTAGTATGCGTATTCTTGAATATCGCACATCGATACATCGTCATTGAACCTCGAACGCGTTTGTTAACCTCTGTTCAGCCCGCTAGCGATGACTTTCTCCCCATGTCATACTGTGTGGACATTCGTCATTCTAGTTAAAATTAAATACTACACGTTAAATTTGCAAACATTAAACGATGAGATATGCAAAAAATATCAGATAAACTTTTCCCTAAAGGAGCTCCGTGGATGATGGTCGCTCACCATGTTTCTAATTTTAAAACTTTCGAAGTTACACTTTTGATGTATGCGAATACCACGACAAACAAAAATCAAATTAAAGTATTTACCAACTCAAATAGACAATTGGTCATTACAATACAAACATAAATCGACTCGACTTTTAAAATTTCACAAAAGAATTGGTCTATATAAGTGCTTATAACAACCTATTATAGGTTAAAAATTATACATAAAAGTTGAGAATTGCTCCCACCCCCAAGAATCAGTTTATGTGGACATTTACATAAACCTGGGATATGGAAAACAATTAGCAATTGAAATTCCATGACTATATAACGTTTATGTGAACATTCACATAACTGGCCCTATCAATTATAACCAACAAGACAATTTTCTCTTATGCAAAAATCGACGAGGTGGGGCATGAACACTTAACGACTCACGGTTAAATGTTCTTCAATCAAAACACATCCGAAGCGATCGGTCATTGTGGGAAATGAACAACGATTTTTCTCAAGCAATCATTTCACAAGTATATAAATGTAGACCGACTAAAGCAAACACAAAACTTTGATTTCAAAATTTTCAAATTTTGAGTGAATACATATTATTAAAATCTAATTTAGAGATTGGTTGATATAAAGTATACATCGTTGAGCCATTTCTTCTTGTATTGCGCTAAGAGTTTTCTGCCTTCCGTAACCTTTGCGCGTGAATTAGTTATTTCAATCGCTTTCCTAAATCATTGTCCGAACTAGGATAAGTAATCCCAATGGCTTACTTCATCCTTAGGCGATTAAATCATCATATAGAAAAAAATTGATTAAAGATCGGCGATAATCAACAATGTTTTCGTTTGAAGATGGAAAAAATAGAGGAGAAGATAAGAATAATCGGTTGTTGGTTGAGATGGAAATTAAAAAGAGAGGAGTACCAAGTATACCACCAACTTTTTCGCTCGCAACCCGTGTGGAGACAAAATCTAATACAATCACAAGAAGGAAAAACAAAGACTTTGAATAAGATTGTATATAATTTTTTATATTCTCTTCCAATATCAATATGTTTATACTAAAATTCCGTAAACATGATTATTTAGAAGAATACTTGGACGATCCCAAAAACAATATCCAAGATCAATGTAGTCTTCACCAAAATTCTAAAAGTATTAAACTTGCAATCTATCTTTCAAGATACACAGTTCAACAAGAATAAATCTTGTTTTTTTACATATATATCTAATAATAAGGACTTGAAACGTCTATGAAAAAAGGCGAGGGTACCCAAATATACCTCAATCTAAAACTTTTCCACCTATAAGTCCTTTCTCGAAAGTGATTGTCTATGGATCCAGTCGAGACAATACAACAACCAGTTCACTTCATGTGATAAATACATGGATACGAGATCGAGACAATACAATGACGAAATGTTTACTTGATAAAAGGTTTGACTTAACCAAGCACAATAGGATTACTTATCAAGTAAATAGAAATTAACGCTTGTGTAATTTACTTTAAATTATAATAACAACAATTATAATGGAAAATAAAATTAAATGACACAACAAAATTTTGTTAATGAGGAAACCGCGAATGCAGAAAACCCAGGACCTTGTCCAGAATTGAATACTCTAGGGATTGCGCTATCTGAAATCAAACCAACTTCGTAAGTTGAGACCAAGATAGTAAACTCCATAGTTCACCTAGTTCCGTCTCGTATTCCCACGCTCCGACTCCGTAATAAGTCACGTACTTGGAACAATTCCTTTGGTTCGTATTCCAAACAGTAAAGGAACAACAAATCTGTTTGCTAGCAACTCTTTTCAACCAAGTGATATGAGTTCGACAAAGGCTCTTCTGTTTATCTCAATAAACTCCTTCGTCAGGTTCTTAGATCTATCTTATTATCAACTACCAAAGGTAATTGTTCAGATTTTGCAATCAATACTTTTAATCACAAAGAATTGTATTGATGTCGATCTACACAACTAATCAATCTAATCTACCACAAGGATAAACCGATTATAGTTGGATCCTCTTTTACCGAAACAAGTATTGTGCACACCAAAAATTATGAAACCCAAATCAGAAATCTTCAAAGTCTTCTTTGTCTTCAAATCTTCTTAGATCTTCAATAAACACCTGCACACAATCAACTTGAATCTCTTGTGATCAATCACGCACAGAACGGAGTATGTTAACAATGGATTATCATAAGACGTCTTTATAACTACAAACAGTCTAAAGATCCCCGTTGAAACTTCGATCTAGTTTGAGTGAATCTTATATCGAAGAGAAGATTCTCAAGCATAAACAAAATAGGTGCAATCAAAGTTCAACCACCGTTAGTTAATCAAATCAATCGAAACAAAAGATAAACCGCAATTATCTAGTTTCCCACCAATGGTACTAATAGAGCTTCTCAACCCCAAAGAAGTCTTTAAACCGAGAGGTCGAAGAGATTTCGCCTAATTAGGTTACTCTCCTCTCCGAATAGGCGGCTTCACCATTGAGCTAAGACAACCGAGATAGTTCTTGTTGTATGAAGGATTAGTTTGATTGAAATGCAAACTTTCATATTTATAGACTCAAGGAAGTTTGGACACCAAGGAATTTCCAAACCGAAAATATTCTCAAGATATGCAATATATTCCGATTCGGTTTCATAATTCCTCGAAATGCTTTTTCCAAATAATGATCGAAAATCTCTTGGAAAATCTCGACTAGTATTACATTACTAATTTTGTTTTCTAGAAATAAAATTAAAAACCTTAAATAAAGATTCTCGGTTATTTTATTCGTCAGGATTTCTTCCTTTCATTTATTAAGGAATAACTTTGAAACAATTAATATTAAACGTTATTGCATGTTCAAGTATGTTTCGACATCCTTACTTTTGTAAGTCCTCTTTCATACTTACAACCTTGAAACCGATTTGCCGCACTTCCAAACAAGTTTAGAATTGGTTCATCCGACTTTCAAGAACTATGTGATTGATCAAGAACACTCAATCACAAATCATGGGTTTCACGGTTACGAAAAAAAGTTCGGTTCTACTTCCATGTGAGTATTGTGCATAGTCACACTAGCTTTTAAAAATTCGGTTGACTAGGTACTAGGATCGGTTCCCAGCGTATATATGGTATCTAACTTGTACTTGATGCACATGTACATAGGATCGGTTCCCTTTTACCTAAAAACGTGTTCACATATCCAGACGGTTCCTTTCGCTAAAAACTTTTTTGCACCTCATACAAGGATCGATTTACCTTTTGTGATTTATTGCTCCTCTTACTAGATCGTTTCCCTTTACCCATAAATGGTCATACACAAAATCACAAATTGATCATACCATCTCGGTGATTACTTTAAGATAGGTTTCACTAATAAAAAGTCATACCAATACAAAAGTCAGACCTTTGTATTAGTTTTACCAAGAACATAACAAGCTTTCAAGTCATGGTCATATAATTAATAACACATATCGGTTGCTTAAAAGATACGACGATGAATAACAATACCAATAATTCCTCGTGATTTCTTTGATTGAAAAACAAATTCATGAATTTACTTACTTAAAACAACTATAAAAACATTATTTCCTAGGATGAAATCTTCACCTTTATACCCCATACATAATCACATTAGCATTCAAGCGATTATGTCGATGTCTTATCCACAAAGTTTAATGGTTAAGCACAAACGTCGTATTGTATTCATAATATCTTATGTCTACCTAGAGTGTCATTCATACTTGGTTTTATTTTCAATATGCACGACTCAAAAGATACGTTAGGAATGAAAACCGATTCAAGTCAAATATCACTAACCCTGGTGGAAGGATGATGTTGTCATAGCTCTTTACTTTTCACTTCTTCCAGGTCTTCATAATGCTGTAATGTCTCATATCCTAATACTTTCAAGCTAACCTATCTAAGTCGATCATACACATAATCAAGCGACTCTTAAAATGAGTTTTGGATGACTAAAATATGACAAAACTAAACTTGACAAACCAACACTCCTGGGGGTTCAACTTAGCCATTATCTTTCTAATCTAACCAATGATACATCTTTTACTTGTGTCATTCTATCATATTGATAAAAATGCCATAATGTAGAAAGAAAAGCCACAAGACACGAGGAAGTTTTGTTAACAAGGAATAATTCACCGCAGCGAAGGAAAAGCCGGGACCTCGTTCAGCTTTGAAAACCACATTGTATTAAACTGCTATAGATAATATCCTACTATCAGGCTTCAGACTAGAATGTAGTTGAGACCGAATTAATTCTCCCAGCAATTCAGCTGCAGTCGTGTTCCTTATGCCTCTTGAACCTTGCAAGATTCTACGAACTTGATTCCCTTAGTTGACGTCCTTCACAACCTAAGGGTTGCTTCAACCTAAGTGAAGACTTTTGATACCAATCTTCCTCTAACAGACAAGCCTATTTGATTTTTCAATCTAGGCTTCAAAATTTGTTTGTAGTAGACAAAGTCCGACAAACCTCACAAATACGAAAAATTTATACTCAGTTGGCTGAGATTCCTGGATTACTAACCACTTCTCAAGAAAAATCTAAACAAATCAAAGAAGAGTTTGAATATATATCTTGAGGAATCTCAAAGTCGGGGACGAAGAGAACTTTGTGGTTTCTTTCTATCTCGTTCATGATATGAGATTACGAAAACCTCAAAGATCAATAAGAACAAGATCCGGATTCAAGTATTATCAGGTAAAGATAGTCTGACTGGGCTTCAGGAATCCCTAAATATAATGAAGTCTTCAAAGTCGTAGCGTAAAATAAAGCTCTATGAAGAACCTAAGTTATAGAGGACGACTCTAGCTTAAAAAACTAAGTAAAATCACAAAAATCACATTTAACACTAAATAAAATGGTTTATCAACTCGGAGGGATGAATTTAACCCTTCTAATTCTCTCGATGGATGCACGATTCTCATTATATTCAAAATATTCCCATGAGAAGGAAAATCAATGAAACTCATGTGTACAGGATGATTGAGATGATGTAAGAGAATCCTGGACGACGAAGAAGATTTCTCCAAGTTGTGAAAAATAATTTTCATTCAAGAATCGATTTAGTTGGTACTACTCGACTAAAAAAGTCTAATATAATCTCTAATGGTGGACTGTCGAAATACTCCATTAAAACCCCCTTCTTGTTGAACTGAGAAATATTTATGGACGATGGAATTTACAGATGATGGAATCTATTCGAAAATCTAGGGTTTATGAAGTGGATAATGTTAACGGATTGCTGTTCAATGTTTGCATAAGTGGAAACTAATGTCAAACCCATTTTTAAAAAAAAATCACCGTGAAACCCGTGCCAAGAAAAAATCACGCTCGTACCCATTTTCTATGAGAAAATTTCTCCCAAACCCATAGTTTATAAAATTATGTTTCGGTCTTTTCTTTTTTGTTCTTCGTTTCTTTTTATTCTTCCTCTTTACTCAACTGTGAACTATCGATGAGTAAAATCATCCATTGACAAAGCCCTAGAAATCAAATCACTCAATATGAATAAAAGAATCAGAAGCAAATCATCTTGACCAAAAAGAGAAGAAGGTTATCAAAAATACTTGAAATCTGGAGCGTTAGCCCAAATAAGGATTTCAATCTCAGATCTGTTTATTTAGAGTCTCAACACTAACATAAAAATATCTCTTTATTCAAGACCTAAAGCTCAGATCTCTTTTAAGTATTATGGATTTCATTAGTGCATATCTTCTTGTTTCTCATTAAATTTATGTTGTTTTTTTCTCTTCATTTTTTTAGTTTTAATTCTTGTAGATTTGTTATCTCACTTCTCGATTTGGGGATTTAATCCACCTGATTTATATCTGGGATTTTGTTTTATGAAGTTAAAAGAATTGAAATCAAAGATTAAGGAAGAGAGCACAAAGAGTAATGAAGCAGTGAAACATGAGATGCTGATATCTGAAGAAGAAAATTGCAAGGTTTATGTGAATCGTGATGAAGAGCAAACAAATCATGAGAATAATGACAGGAGTATTTTGATTTTTGGGGATGTTAAAGATAAATCATGTGATAGTAGTGATACAAATGCAACTTTGAATGAAGAAATCAATAACAATAACATTTATTACAGTTCAGCAATGCCAATTTCTTCAGCTGTTTGCTCTTGCGTAGCAAGTATGCATTTGACATCCACATCATTAACACCAATGACAAATCTTATCCCAGCTATGACATTCATTATGGATATTCTTTGCGGGTAGGTTTTGATTGGTTTAATTTTCTCATACTTCACATGTTACTCTCCATTATTATTGTAGCTTTATTCAACCCATTTGTTTGATAAGTTAGCTCAACTAATTTTGAATGATAGTGATGATTGAATGTACAGATGTAGTTGAGTTCATGTGAATAGTAGTTACTAGTTAGACAAAGTAATGGCTACTGAATCAGGCTCAACCGCTCAGGTTTAATTCGAGAAGGCAAGAATTGTGATTTTAATATCCATTATATTTAAATCTTGCATTTTCCAGTGTTTAAGATTTTCTTATCCATTTTATTTTGAAGCTTGTGCATAAGGCATATGTTGCACATTCGTTATGGAAGCTTAAGTTTAATATAAAATGCTACCTTATTTAAGTTTATCAAAAATTCGATGAACATAATTACTATTATTGAGATATGTTCTTTTGTCGTTTGACAGACAAAACTTTTAGTTTTATGATTTATTATGAATGGTTGCATAGCTTTGTTATGCATCTCTGATGAAAAACTGAGGGTACCCAAATACCCCTGATATTTTATTTATCCACTATAAGTCTCTACCAAAAGTGATTATCTATGGACAAAGTCGAGACAATAGCCACATGAATCGGTTCACACTTGGTGATTATGCATGGATACGAGATCGAGAACTGATACGACAATAAGATAACTTATTGTGATTGACTATGGATACAAAAGATCGAGACAATACAACAACGAAGTATGATACTTGATAGTAGAGTTCGGACTTAACCAAACTCACATGGGATCCTTTATCGTGTGTGAGTTAGCGTTTTGTAATTTGCTTTAATTATAATAACAATAATTATAATTACGGAGAAGGAAAGTAAATGACACTGACAAGATTTTGTAAACGAGAAAGCTGCAAATCTTGAAAAACCCGGGACCAAGTCAAAATTGAATACTCTCGATTTGTACTATACAAAATCTAAACCAACCGTATAGTTGGGACAAAAAAACTACCTCTATTCCTCGGTTCCTCAATATCCCTGCGGCTTGGAGGCTTTGATGGGTACATGCACTAGAACAATTCCTTTTGATCGTATTCCCGAAGCGGTAAAGGAACAACAAATCATTTGTTAACATTATTGATTCTTTAAGATAAATATATCTTAAATTATTAGCGAACTCTTGAAATTTGGCTTCATGAAAGCTCCTTTGCACAGTTTGATCAATCAAATCTTATTATGATAATAAGATTGAGATTTGTAACAATCATAATAGATCTGAGAACTATTATGCATTAGATCTCATGCCAACCATCAGTAGTCATCAGGTTAGTTGGATCCCGGTAGATCAAGGTTTGTGCGACCTGCAGATATGAGAAACAATAAGAGGAAATCTTCAAGTCTTCAAATCTTAATTCAAAACTCTGCACAACACCACTTGAATCTATTGTGATCAATCACACACTGAACGAAGTGTATTAACAATGGATTGTCACAAAATTTCGTTAGATCTACAAACAGTTTTAAAGATTCTGTCGATACTTCGATCTAGTTTGAGTGAATATTTTATCATAATATAAGATTCTCAAGTATAAACAAACTAGGTGAAATCAAAGTTTCAACAACCGTTAGTCAATCAAATCAACCGAAAACTAATAACACTGCAATTATCTCGTTTCCAACCAACAGTACTCGTAGAGCTTCTTAATCCCACATAATTCTTTAAACGTGCAGTCGTAAGTGTTAAAGCATTGCTCGGTCGAACTCGCATGCGTTTCTATCTCATGCATGTTTGTCAATGTTAGTGATCAAAACTATAAGTCTTGATTTCTAGCATATTTTAGCTAAAGGTCTCGGACTAGGATAGAAAGTGTAGTTGAGCTCAAGACTCCATGGCAATCATCCATACAAGACGAAGAACTACTCAAGGAGCTGGTGGAACTTCATTGACTAAAAGGTATGTGGAGACTTGAACTTAGTCTGTCACTCAAAGTCTCATTTACTCTCATCTCCTATTCTTGAGACAAAGTCGTCTTGATATATAGACTTTCATTATACACATTTGCTATTTCAGCGAGTTTAACTCGCCTATCTATTTATCTGAAATATGTGTTGGTAAGCTTTCGCTTTAGCCAAATTTATCTTTACCTAGTGACGTCGTATGTTATGTTTCAATCACTTTGAAAATTTCTCGACAAAAAATGGTATGTGAATAACGGCTATATAACGTTCTGAGAATGTTTCAATGATTGAAAGTGAGAGTTTAGATTACATAACCATTGGTAGGATATAAGTATTGTTGTGGAAACACATATATGTATAATTCCTTATTCCTTGAACCAAAGTTTGCGAACTTTGTTAATCAAGAGAAACGGAATGTGGCGTGAGACAAATCCGCGAACTGGCGGAAGTTCTCGACCCAAGAATTTCTGGCTGAGTTTGTAGAACTCCTTACGGAGCCTAAGTCCGGTGAACCTAGTCTGCTGAACTTGAGTAGGTTATATCTAAAATCGGTTGTTCTTGAACTAATGTTTATATAAACTAAGGAATGCTTTTGAAAACCGTGGCTATAAAGTTCATGAACCGATTCGAGTGAATAAAACCGGTTTTGCTTCGATTGTGTCTTGTGTAGTTACATAAGATCTAAGCAATTGAACAAATCTCTAACTATTTCATTTGAGTCATTTGAACTAGTTATGGTGGAAGAAGAATATGGTTGATATGAAATTAATCATATGGATAACCATTTGGTTAACTATTGTTGTACCAACAAATGTTAATGTTTGAGGAGCAGTTACATAAACCCAAAATTGGACATTTCATTTGTGTGTAACAAGCTAAGGTTTCGATCCAAAGGTTGAGAAATATTAGCTTGAATCTAATCAGGTTTTCATCTAACGGTGAATATTGAATGCTTTCTTACTAACTTAACATTGATTGCAAACCCTGATTTGAAAGACTATATAAAAGAGAACTCTAGCAACTGGGAAACCTAATCCCCACATATTCTGTGTGATACTAGTTGTGCTAAGCTGAGAGTCGATTCTCCTTTAACCATTGGTTTCTTCTTCTAAACCGAGGTTAACGACTTAAAGACTTCATGGGGATTGTGAAGCCGGACTGATACTACTTTTCTTGTAGTTGTATGATCCGATCTTGTTGTTTTACATCGATGCGAGTATAATTGGAATAATTGGCTTGAGATTTATATCTTCGATAGGCAAGATAAAAAGTAATCACAAACATATTTGTCTCATCGTTTGTGATTCCACAATATCTTTTATTACTGCTTGTTGATGGTGGATTTTAAACAAAGGGTAAAATCGCTAAAACCCCAAATAACCTAATGTCACCAGGTGACACATTTATTAGAACATTTAATGCGTGTAGTCAGGTAATTAATAGGAGTATTTTTCAAATTAGGGTTACAACGAGACAAAACCCTAATTCACCTCAAAGTGCCGATGGCAAATCATGCCAGCCACACCTAGCCCGGAGGCAAGACGCATCTCTACTGTCCAATGGCAAACCATGCCGACGCCATACCAAACACGCCGAAAGCATGCCAACCATGCTAGCCGCACCCTCACGGTGCCAATGAAAATCATGCCGGCCACACCTAGCCCAAGCTAAGCGCATCTTTATGCCAATGGCAAATCATGCCGCGCCATACCAAGCACCGAAGCATGCCAGCCGTGCTAGCGCACCTCCAGTGCCAATGGCAAATCATGCCATGGCCCACTCTAGCCCAAGCTAGCTGCATCTCTATGCCAATGGCAAATCATGCCAGCCATACCAAGCGCTGAAGCATGCCAGACCATGCTAGCGCACCTCCGTGCCAATGGCAAATCATGCCACCACATCTTAACCCAGGGCTAGCGGCGCCATGCCAAACACACTCTGCCTTGGCCCTGAGCCTACACTAGTCACGCCACGCCAAGCCAAACACCCTTGCCTTGGCCTAGCGCGCGCCATGCCAAAGTAGCGCCCGCACCTAGGCTTGCAAACCATGCAACCTAGG